>JAUMHH010220743.1:0-12192 GCA_032359455.1 Chlamys rubida
ACATACCATGTACTACATGATATAGGCCCTTGGTACAGACCATGTACTACATGATATAGGCCATGGGCATAAACGTTATATTACATGATATAGGCCATGGGTACATACCATGTACTACATGATATAGGCCATGGGCATACACGTTATATTACATGATATAGGCCATGGGCATAAACGTTATATTACATGATATAGGCCATGGGCATAAACGTTATATTACATGATATAGGCCATGGGCATAGACGTTATATTACATGATATAGGCCATGGGCATAAACGTTATATTACATGATATAGGCCATGGGTACATACGATGTATTACATGATATAGGCCATGGACACGGACCATGTACTACATGATATAGGCCCTGGGCATAAACGTTATATTACATGATATAGGACATGGGTACATACGATGTACTACATGATATAGGCCATGGGCATAAACGTTATATGACATGATATAGGCCATGGGTACATACGATGTACTACATGATATAGGCCCTGGACAGACGATCAATACTACGATTTATAGCCCTTGGCATAGACATGCTTAATATTATACGTATCTAGTAATATCTCCTGTCGTATCAGTTAAATGTTAACTTTGATTTTCAACAGCGAGATAAAATCTGATTTTTACGAAACAGATACAGTATCCTTTTCTTCGAATATAATCTATACCAAGAACGTCCATATGATACTAGACTTTTTTTAATTCTAGATACATTTGCATGTATGTTGTTTATCAGGATACCCGTCCTGAATTGCGAACAAGAACGACCCAGTCCACAAACACACTCCTACCCAACCCCTACTCACCGTGGGCCACCACTCTAAACTCTATACCTGTCCCTCCGCCTACAACACAGTCTATAGTAGATTAACGAGGTATATTTCCTGTTATATAACGAATTTACATACATTTACAGCTGGTGTAGCCTGTTGACCGTTGTTTATCAATTATGGACTTTTTAAGAGGTGCATATGTGGTTATATAGACCGAGGCAAAGTCGAGGTTAATATCACGTTTTCAGATCCACATATTCATCAAAATAAATGAATCATACATGTATATGAATTTTTAGTGTTTCCAATGTTTAGAAAAAAATAAAAATAGGAACACCAATTCTATCACAAATCATCGACCTCTTGGAAAAAATGGTGTTATCTAATACAAGAGGTTTACGTTGTATTTCCAAGTGTTTACTCCAGCTGTACGAGACTGTCAGGGTACAGATGGAATAGGTGACCGTTATTACAGGATCAAGTTATATTTATACCTGTTTTGCTGACTGCACGAGACTTCAGTGAATAGGGTATATGGGTGACCGTTAAAAAAGATTTCCATTACGTTTGTATATAGTTGTTGGTTGTTGTTGACTGTACACGACCACCAGTCAACAGTGTATATAGGTGACCGCTATTGCAGGTTTACGTTATGTGTACCGTTGTTGTTCACTGTACACGATTACCAGTAAAACAGTGTATATAGGTGACCGCTACTACAGGTTTACGTTTGGATGTGACCGTTATGACAGGTTTATGCTATATTTACATCTGTTGTAGGCATCTGTACACGACCGTGCAGTGAATAGTGTATAATGGTGACCGCTATATAACAGGTTACGTTTGGAGCTGACCGTTATCACAGGTTTTTGTTATATTTTCAGCTGCTGCAGACGGCTGTACGGGACTGTCAGTGGACTATGTATGGAGTGTATTATAGCTGTCCTGGTTGTTGTTGACGGCCTTGCCATTACAGCCGAGCTTCTCATCCGACTCGATATTGTACAGGGTACGTAACTCCCGTGACTTACCTCGATGATAATTACACATGTTAGCATCATTACGAGTAATGTCTGATCCATTAGCAAACATTTATCACATTCTAGACAGAAGCGTGGTCGATAATCGATGTAAATCGTTACGATTTATGTCAGATTATCATGGAAAATAACATATTTTTATAGCTTATTTGTTTCATAATCAGACACGTGGCCTTATCCGTTTTTCATGTGTAAATTTGTTACAGATATATTTGGACCTAAACTAAGGTGTTCAGAGTAATTTTACACGTTTTAGGGGTTTAGATCAACTTTCGGTAAAATGCCACACCCAATAATATATAAGAGAAGGGAGGAACGCTATCGATGCTGATAAATCGTCGTTTCAGCGAAACCGTAGCTAAACCAGCGTTAATTCTATCTACACAATGATCGACGTGTATGTCAATTGTTGTTTGTTATACGAGAAATAGGTTTTTGTTCTTTGCTGAAGTTTTACTTCTATTTTATCTTTTTACTTCGTTGAAATAATTACAAATACCTTTTTAACT
Source organism: Chlamys rubida (assembly GCA_032359455.1). NCBI lineage: Eukaryota > Metazoa > Mollusca > Bivalvia > Pectinida > Pectinidae > Chlamys > Chlamys rubida. The sequence goes on from JAUMHH010220743.1 coordinate 2,339, forward strand.
TCTTTAACTTATAACTGATCGTATAATTTCTACTTCCAAGAAGCCATGACTTGTCAGACTGACTGTTCAGGTGTTAGTAGATATCAGGTGTCGTTATCTGATAAACAATGATCGGTATTCCTCTGTATGTTGTTCATCACCAACCGTTTACATAGACTTGGGTGACATCGTCCAGTTTACCGTATATATACTAAAAATCTTAAAGTGTTTCTTCTGCAGTTTTGTTGTTTGGTTGATGAAATTGTTCACGAGCAGTTGGCGTTTTAATATTAACTGGAAATAAGCTACACGGGGTGTTTTATAAACTTCCCGCGTTTTCACTAATTTTAAGCTATTATTAGAACGCCAAGTGTCTGTGGTCTGTTTAGGGTTTAACATCACATCCACAGGGTCTGGGTACTGACGGTGAACTCTGGTGATCGGGCCAATCAACGGCCATTTTACAGTGTCATAATCCGGACACGGTACAATCGGAAACCGTCGGTACTTTCCTTTTCTTGTTTACGGAAAGTGCCGACGGTTACCGATTGGACACGGTAGCCAAATACTCAACTGTCTCACGTTCTCCGGAAATGTGCTAAACAATGGTACCTAGGGAGACACGACCAAAAGGAATGGGATCATAAGAGAGAAAGGAAAGGTCCATTATTATAACATGTGCGGTATTTATGCGTTCATTATTTGCATAAATGTACATTTGAAGATTTATTGTGATGCAACGCCTGTTCCGGTTGACATATCAAAAATACACTCGTTCACGGTGACGCTTTTAACATAGATTATTATGTAATAAAAACAAAGTACTACCAGGAAAAGAACATGTACGATCAGGACATTCGGTTAACACAATGTTTCAATATACGTCTTACTATCAAGGGATATTACTGTATTACTTGTATGCATACTGATCCAGACAAAATACTCAAAGGGATAATCAATTCTGCACGGTTCACATAAAAAATCCCTCGAGCTATTTTGGTTCGATCACAGATATCATATATATTAAATATATATAATGTATAATTCATACCATTCGATTGGATATTATTTTTAAAAGTTCTAAAGTTACCTGACCCGAATTGTCGACATCTTCTGTTTGCATTTATAGGCAATACAGTGATATTGTATTGCCATTTCTGAATCCGAAAAAAATAACGAGATAAAGAGATCGCCTTAATGTACACCACTTCAAATATCTACATTACAATTGGTCAATTACGAAAATCGATCGCTACACACATTTATACCAGTATTTCATATTTCTTTGCAAACACTGAATGTCGAGAGTTTCACAGCTATAGGACAAACGATTCTGTATAGTTTTTAAACTAGCACACCACCCACGGAACAATAGTTTGACCTCTGCACACACTCACCCATCACTTAATGGTAGATCTGCCCCAGAGATTAAATACCTATTACGTATACGCACAGCTTTAACTAGCGGTACAAATAATTATTTTCAGCAAATAAATGTGTTTTTAACAGATCGTTCAAAAATATCGGTCAAAATATTGCATATGGAAATCAAATTCCATTCTACCATTTGATACATATACACGTGATTGCATTTTAAATATATGTTGTATGTATATTCTAACACAAGACCAGCTGTCACGTACTTAATGCAGTGGTCGTCGTACCTACGTCATGGAGAGCAGGAATACTTTTAAATAATCTACATACAATACCCTTACACCGTACAGCAGAACGCCCTCGCGGACAGACCATTGTGAATCAATCAGTAAATTATTGACAGTTTGCCCTGGAGAAAATTCGGTCACATAGACATCGGCTGAATCATACTTATCGGAAAGCGAAATGACCACTTAATGTCTCCATTAGATCCGGATGGTCCTGTGTGGTGTACCAATCCATCTGACCGCTTGGATGATTGGTAGAGTCAAAGAAAACTGACCAAGCAGTTAAAGGAAAAAATAAATCGATTTTTACGTCTTATTCCCAAAAGTGACGGAAATGAGTGTGTTACATGTAATATCAGAAAACCTAAGTATGCTTTATCGGGATTTTTCTCTATAACAGTCTTGTCTATGGTTCATATTGAATCAAACTTCGAACTACTCTCGTAGATCACTGTGACATTGACCTCAGGGTCAAAGGTCAAATAAGTGCACCATTTGCAGTATCACCTAATCCGGGTCGTATAATCTTAAGCTTTTAATATACCTTCATCATTCACAGATAATGTGCAGTGCACTCTCTATAGGTCACTTTAACCTTGACCTCAAGGTCAGAGGTCAAACAAGTGCAAACTTTTAAGTAACATTTAGTCTAGTTCGTAACTTTTAAACTGTTTAGTTATCTAGATTAATCTAGCAGTATGTATGCATCCATTATATCGCTGTGACCTTGACCTTAAGGTCAAAGGTCAAATAATTGGAAACTTCACAGTTGTAACTTTTAAACTTGAAGGTTACTGTAACATTCCACATCATAAGTTTGTAATTGCATTTATTCACATATGCTTTTCATAATTTATTAATAGACATTTCCTCTAATAACCTAAAGATATTTTGCTAAACTTCTATTGTTTTGCAGTGCCCGGGGGTGCGCCAACAGACCCACCTATTACTTCCACCCAAAATGCCAGCACCCCTGTCAATGCCACGCCAACCCAGGACCCCGATCCCGGGGGCAGTATTTGCAGGCGGTGCGTCAACATGGTGGAACCAATAGAAATCACTTACTGTGTGGCTCATTATGCCAGTGTCGTTATCGCAGGGGTGTTTATTGTTGAGGTAAGGGTCTTTTGTGGAGGTACATGTAAGTGACGTTATCTGAAGGGTCTTTTGATGGGGTAAGTGTCGTTATCTGAGGGGTCTTTTGTTGAGGTAAGTGTCGTTATCTGAGGGGTCTTTTGTTGGGGTAAGTGTCGTTATCTGAGGGGTCTTTTGTTGGGGTAAGTAACGTTATCTGAGGGGTGTTTTGTTGAGGTAAGTGTCGTTATCTGAGGAGTCTTTTGTTGGGGTAAGTGGCGTTATCTGAGGGGTCTTTTGTTGGGGTAAGTGTCGTTATCTGAGGAGTCTTTTGTGAAGGTAAGTGTCTATTCAGATTGTTTTTTTCTCATGCAAGTGTCGTGGTATATCAGCACATTCCTATGGAGTCGAAATCTTCAGGGAGGGTCTCAAACTAGAATCTAGATCCGCCCCAGGTCTTAACGCCAGTCTTATCACAGGGACCCGAGTAACAATTTCTTGATGAAGGTCAATCGTGTCAAAAATAGTGAATAGCAATGTCCATCAAAAGTAAGTTGACACGAATGCGTCTTGTTAACAAGATGTTTACACCAATGGCGGTGTCGGCTGAAGTAGTCCTCCTCGTTTTTGCACATGTATGTTACCTAGGCCGGATAACATTCCGTGATAGAGAGGTGACAATGCTCTAGCCACCGGATGTCTGGTTAATGGTATCTGTGGTGGTCATCTCCCAAATGCATGGTCATTAGCGTCCTGGTCAGCTATCAACACTTACGTTCATATCACAATCAGTAAATCATTCAGGCGTGTAATGACCAGCCAACAGCCCTTTGGTACTTATTGTCTGGTGACGCTCCACTGATTTTTTAATGACAAGTTGGCCGGTACTATTATCGTCCAGGTGCACGTGTACGCTAATCATTTAGCATATGCACGAGGGGAGTTAACTCTTACGTAGATTTCAAATTATAGGAAAATCTCGACGTGTAGGTCCAGTGTATAGTACTGACGGATCCCGATTGAAGTGTATTATTGTATAATTGATGACGGACATTGTGAAGTCAGTATACAGAGGTTCATTAACAATTAAATATTGTTGACCACTAGATGCTTTTAGTTACACACCTGTATTTGTTTCCATTGTAACGAAGGTAAGAATCCAACCGTAGCATATTCTGTAATAAATTCGGAAGTCAAGAAAAAGTGCAAAATGAAATGAAATGTTAAGGGAAGTGAATTGAATTGCCATTCCATGCTCATATTTTCCCCACCTCCTCATTGGTGGGATCATAATCGCGGTGATGCTATTTTTTTGAAGCAGCAGGTCAATCTTCACCTTATGACGTCATTTCAATGTAACGTCACAATGTTCTCTGCCAAATGAAGTATTTTCAATTTTCATACGTTCCACCTTGTTTGATAATTAAAACATTTTATCACATGATGTGCTGTGTTACCCAGTGAATATTAACCCATGTAATATGACCTATCAGCCCTGTGATTGGTTGTAAGTTTCAATTGTTTCAATTGTTTCAATTGTGGCGTCACGCCTAAGACAAGTACATGACGTCACAGACTGGACGCACTGGAGTCAAAATGGCGGGTTTTTACATTTCAAGGTTGCATGAAAATTGTTCTTGATTATGTGATAAAAAGGATCTTGCACTCGTTTTCATTCCATATGAAATTAATGAAACTCGTCACGAATTTTTCATTTTACCTCGCCAGAGGCTCACTAAATGAAAAAATCCTTAGACTCGTTTCGCAAATCTCATATGAAATGGAAACTCATGTAAGATCCTATATATTTGGCATCTAATATAACAATTATAGAAAACCTTAGCTTCGTCTCTGTTAATACCACTTTCTCATGTTCATATAACTGCGTATTCACCTCAACAGAAGTCCTTTATTGATGAATGACAATATAGGAAACTATGAAGAACGTCATAATTATAATCTTTGTAAAATCAAACATACTTACGTATATAAATGGCAGCAGGGAAGGATGATGCAATGAAACAAAAACTCGTTTTGCTTTTTAGGTGCTTTTGCGAGTTGTGTCTGGAAGGTCAAAGGTGTTTAAAGACCTAATTGAGGTGAGTGTCCTTATCAATCGTTAGCTACTAATCATAGACACCATGTAGACACAAGGGAAGCCTGTTATGATATACGGAAAGTTTATATATTAAAATGTCAGATCTTATATAAGCTTTTATATAAACAATATTTTATTTTGAACAAACACATACTAACAACAACATATACAAGACATGTATGATACCCACCATATTGTTTCCGGTGATTTCTCCACTATATATATAAAGCAGTAATATCGCTATACCTGTGTTCAAAGTACCTGCGATATTTTGTTTTCTTTTAGAATTGTCATCAAATAATTGTAAAATATTATGTGGAATTTTGTCGGAAATGAGTGGTTTATTTTGATTTGTTTGGTTTTCGTGTCGCCTTCAACGCGAGGCGACATATAGGTATGATTTTGTCGGCGTCGTCGGTTGCGTCGTCCGAAACAAGGTTTCCGTGCGATAACTTGAGGTCCCTTGGGTTGATTGAAATCAAACTTGGTACACATATTGCAAGTTTGCATTTAAGAAGTTTACGTGCATTTTTCTTTGGAGTCGTGCCCCTTTTAATGCCAAATAAGGACATTGTGTAGAAAAATGCAAGAACTTTTTATATTTTTTTAATCAATTCCTTTCAAATATTGTACGGTAATGCTAGAAGCAAAAATGTTCAACATATATTACGGGTTTGTCTGTCGAGTTTCAACTTTCCGCGTTTTGGCATATCTGTTTACGCGATAACTCAAGCCAAAACACTTTTCTTACTAAAAGCGCTGAGCAGGCGACATATCCACCCCCGTTGAATTCTTGTTACTTCTTGCAACATCCAAGGTCATATGTGCCCACAGATGATGGGGTCACGCAGGGGTCACTTTAGAGTGCCATCTCTCAATAACATGGGCACAACAGCATTACACCCCACTCCATCACATAATGTACTAACAATAGGATACGAAACCAATTTGGGTTCACACAGTAGTTACCTACAAAAGGTAACATATTAGATGCCTCTTACGACATGCAGTCGATAACAGCAGGAACATGTATATTGTTTTCTCAACACCGGACCTGCATATGGCAAAGGAGTTGCATATAATAGTGAAGAACATGCACCAAACGACCCTACATCTCCAAGCTTTGTTGGTTGGGAGTGTGATTCTACCTTAAAAACAAAGTGTTTTAAAAAAAAGTTATAGATGTCAGATAAATTGTACTTGAATTATTTCATAACATAATATATGTTATTTTTTATGTACTTTAATTGCAGATTTGTGACAGCTTAATTGTTGTCGTTCTGGTTGCCATGGAGATATTATTTACTTTGTTCTGGGATGACGTTCTGTGTTACCATCCGGCGGTAGAGGCCGCCACATACATTGTGTTCTTCCGGTTGTGTCGGGTGCCTCGTGCATGTACAGGTAAACATTTTCTAACAAGAGCATCTGATTTCTCATTCATTAAACATTGATATCTGTGGAAGTTTGCTCCACCGTTTTGGTGCTACCAAGATGTACATCTGTAAGATAATGACATTCGGGGTAAAAAATAAAAATAAAAAAAAAATGTATATATTTGGTTTAATTTGTTCGTTTTCAAATTTCACCAGATAGCATTGTTGTTTTTACTTCCAGTTTCGAAAAGAGTATTTTCAGACAAGGTGGATATAGAACTACATTATTTGATGAAAGCCAAGAAGAAGGCGGAGGAAAAAGGGGCCGAACTGCGCGAAAAAGTTGACAAGCAACAGGTAGTTATCTTGATGGAGGCTTGTTTGTCTTTTTGCTGGAAAGCGTTTCTATACATATATTCAATCCACCTTAAGAAGCCCTAGAAGGCAGAAAGGCCTAGCGGTAGATCTTACATATTTATTATATATACATATGGCTTCCTAAAATATTGAAATTTATATAATTTCTGAAAATATGCAAGTGTCAATCACCGTCTTGGAAATCCATGATTTGGCTCCCGATACATCTTCTCTACGAAGCACAAGTTCTAGCCTCGCCTATCAATATACCCACGTACATATGTATATTGACAGACGAGACTATAGTACCTTAACTGTACAGAGGTTGTAAGGAAGGTGCTGTGTATTTAAATTGAGAGCGGACCCATGAATTTCAAACTTACAGTCGGATATATTTACAGTTGTCTCAACCACAGTGAAGCTTCAAGCTTCTGTTGCGTGCTCCCTTCAAACAATGTAGACTAGTAGTAAATACAGGGATTAGCAACGCTAAATACGGAATAAATAGGAATAATAAGCAAATAAATGCACAAAAACACATAACACTACTAGTACATTTGTATGTAGATAATTTATTTACTTATTATTTAAATTTATTCCATAGCAATCGTTGCTAGCCTCTATAAACAAAGTAAGTAGGTCGATGACCCACGATGTGGTATTTTTACCTGTAATACCACGGACTTGGATCTGATCTAATTCCGTGGTATGACCTCATGTTGGAGACCACAAGCAGCTTAATTCCAGCTGTTTCCTAAACTTTATTGATATTTTATGATAACATGTTTCAGTAAGTTATTTACAAAGGTACAAATAAAAAAATAAAGATATGAAAATGAATGATGTATTTGTCTGCTTCTTCTCTCTAACCTTACCACTTTCCGACCACATTACCAATAATGACCCCCTAAATGACCTCATTGTGTCACATGCTTGGCTTGTTGAATGGAAGTGAGTTCCAAGCAGTTTGCATGTCAACCAACCTCGATACTTCAAGATTTACGCTCACTTTCGCTCTCTCCACCCCTGGAACTCGTGACCAATCACCTAGCTGATACCTGTCCTTTAAACATTTCATAGGAGCGAAACCTGACTTTAATGCCAGTCAATTTTACCGTTATGCGACCGCCAGATCTTCATATGTACATTTACAATTGGATCAAGCTAGTCTTCTTTTCTCACCCACAAGATGGCGCACATTGAACCTTCGATTTTGCTATGACATTGTCCAGGGGTGCAGAGAGTATCCCCTGCAGTATCGAGGATGCATGCCAACCAACTCGCTTACAAGTGCCGGGGCCCACTAAAATATGATATTTGATCTATATGCAAATGAAAACACAATACAGTTTATTGCTGTGTGGTGGATATTTATCTCTTAATTCATCTTTCCAACTCTTTGCCTTTTCCAGAGAGAAATTGATTTCCTACAAAACCAGCTGAAGGAAACGAAAGTCAAAATATCCGCTACTGACAGAGGTAATGATTTGTAAAATTGGTTCAAACAACACTGCACGATACAATATAAAAACAATAACAGAAAACAAAATCGAGCAATAAGTTGTTGTAATTGATATTTTGTAGCTCCGTCAGAAATTAGATGACTGCAGTTTTACGTTGAACATCAATATGATTTATAAAAGAAATAGATTGAAATCAAAGAAGTGGCACCGCTTGGCAGATTTACAGCCTGAAATGTACATCCATATTTATTACAGGGAGTAGTGAATTCTGCAACGGTCATGTTTCGGACGGAACAGAGAAGTCGACCACAGAATATATCGAGAACTTGTACTCAAAACCAATAAAGCGACCAAAGGCGAACGGTGACGTATCACAACCCTCCTCACCTCAACACATTACCGAACAAAACCCAGGCGGTTACACCACCATCATACATACTACTTACCAGAGAGCTGACGAGGTAAACAAGACAAAGGAAGCCGGTGTGGTCAAAGAGGATAATCGTCTTCCATCACAAGCTTCAGCGTCGAAAGGTACTAGTGACGTTACAGACTCGCCTCCGCACGACGGAGATGGTGACGTCACAGAGTCGCGTGTGGTCGCAGGGGCTGGTCCCCATGGTGACAGTTGTTCCCTTGATGCAAGGAATTCCGCCTATGATAGTTCAGATAGTGCTTACCTTGTGGATGACGTTCAAAAGAGAAAAAAAGTTCAGAGGTCAAGAAGTGATAGTGCTTTATCTACCGAAAGTAAACTAGCAATACGCCAGCTGGATATAGCAATAGATCCAAGTAAGTGTACATTACCGGCGCTTTATATAAATAGATATACGTGTAGCTTAAAATGGCGTATTTGCCATGATTTTTGTCACCTTTTCGTATTTCGATGGCAAGGTCATAATTTGTGTACTTATAAATGTTATTTAAGTTATAAAAAAAACACCAAAAAATACAATGTTATTCTTTTATTAATATTACGTTTATCGGTGAGAAGAATTTTCTAAAAGTGTTTACAGCATGTGTACAGTTCGCTTAGAGAGCTGTTGAATCAACAACAAAGGTATACTCTCATTCAGGAACAGAGTTGATGACCATGTGATACTTTGTCTGTATCTAAAACTGATAATACAGTATTAAGGTATCGGCCCCAGTTTCATGGACGTTCCTTAACTAAAGCATATTTATTAAGTAAGATTTTCCATTGAAAAGCATCGCTGAAATGACTGAAAATTTCCTTCAGTCAAGATTTTTCTAAAGCAAGACTTTCCAACGGAAAAAAAAGAGGAATATACTAAATTAAGGAAAGGTCGTGAAGTTGTGTTTATTGACGTGATAGAAATAAATAAAACCTTAATATAATGTTCTGAAATGTTAAGGTATGGATCACCGTTCCGGCGGGGTGGACAACAAATCGTACGAGGAGGAGGAGGAGGCTGTTCAGATGAGACGCCTTTCTGTGATGGCGGAGTATGAGGGGACACGTACCTACCGAAGTGCAGTAAGTGTACACATATTGATTATTCCGTCTTTTCGTATTGCAGAGTTATCTGCTCTTGATAGCAGGTATTGATTGTTACGTCATTTAAGGATTGACCTTCATTTTGACTGCGTATACGGTAGTATGAACGCAGTTGGCAACAAAACATATTCTATGGAGCGCGTTAGCGCTCCATAAAGAATATGTTCGTTGCCAATTGCGTTCATACTACCGTATACGCAGTCAAATTGAAGATCAATTCTTATATTTACATCTTTTCCTACTATGTTGGTACACTCAGAATAAAGCTAACTCCAATACATTTGCTTTTATAATGGTACAAAGCCTCCGTAACGTGCGTAAATC
>JAUMHH010220754.1:0-12191 GCA_032359455.1 Chlamys rubida
AAAGATTGAACTGACAAAGAACTAATGAAGATGGTACAAGGGTGGGCGCCAAGATCCCTCTGGGATCTCTTGTTTTTAAAGCCTGTCCATATTTCTATGACTCGGCTGTATTAAAGAAATTAAATCCTAATTTAAAAAAAATCATGTAGTCTTAACTCATTCAACCCTGAAATCGCATAATGAACTATTCCAACCTTTGAATAGGAAGAATTCAAATGTGTCTTCAGGGGTGAATGAGTTAATGATGGTTTCCATAATTTGTATAGCCTTAAAGATGAATACTCCTCTTCACTCAAGAAAAGGTTTCCAGTAGTTGATGGAGGAAATGCCTAACCCTGCACTGTGTCTGAAAACAAATTGTCTAGTTTGTGAAACAAAACCATCAATCTGTTAGAAATTAAAAAAAAATAGTCAAGAAAATCCAAGTTACATCAAATTACAATAAATAGTTAAATTATTTCAAAATTGTAAAATTATTAACACGACAATATATTAAATGATTACATGTAACAATCAATTTTCAAATTTATCTATAAAACACAACTGTTCTTTCGTATGTTTAGTCTTTGAAACACATGTTGTAGAAACAATGGTGGATCTTTTTTAAATCAAAAATTTCACAAGGTTATTTTACCAAAGTTCACTGCTGTCTTTGTACACAATACATGTTACATAGTACAGACTGCCTTTAGAAGAACATTCAGGTTTGTATGCTATACACATGTCGTTGAAAATATTAATGTAATTTTGAATAAAGCAGTACCGAAGTGAATCCCTTGTTTATGTTGGAGGGTAAAAACAGGCAGATATTTTATTCATGAGCTATTGTAAACCTAAGCAATGAATTGAAAAACATCCAAGGAGTATTGGACTGATAGAATTATAGCTCCAACGCTGAGGGTTAAAATGGGTCCTGGCTGAACAGACCGCCCTGGGAATCCCTTTACTTGGCGATGGTTTCTAAGATAGAGATAATTTGGAAATGGAAATGTTTGTTTATTGTCATGGCTTAGGATAAAGGAGATAGCTGTACTATCGTTTTATCAATCAATGTATTCATGCAGTTCTGTAAAGTGAAAATGGTTCCAGCCCAGTATTTAAAGGCGAAGTTCTACTTACAAAACATTATGAATGTGTAGTTATCATGAAAGATTAATTCGGCCAGCTCGGGGATGATCGCCAAGGAGAGGACTTTAGTGATGTTTAACAGGAAACAGAGTTAATGATGTCTACCAACCCAACCCACATGTTTGCCATCTGCTTGAAAGACATCCATGGTACAGGTCAAAGGCTGCAGAATATCACAAGCTAGGTCAATAATAGTGACAGTTGAAGTTACCACAAAGGGTGACAATGGAAATTATCATAAAGAGTGACAGTGGAAATTATCACATACAATGACAGTGGAAATTATCACAAAGGGTAACACTAGAAATTACCACAAAGGGTGACAGTGGAAATTATCACATACAATGACAGTGGAAATTATCACAAAGAAGGCAGCAAAAGCTACCAAAAATTCAGACAGCATGAGAGTTAAATTACAAAAAACAGTGATTGCGGAAATTACTACAAAGAGTGACAGGAGAATTCATGAAAGTTACCAATAACAATGACAGTGAACGTCACCATAAAGGATGATGGTGAATGTTACCACAGAGAAAATGACATTACCTAAAAAAGTAGATGTGAAAGTTACCACAGACTCAGACAGAGGAAGTTACCAGAAAAGTGATGGTGGAATTTACCACAGACTCTGAGAGTAAAAGTGATGGTGGAATTTACCACAGACTCTGAGAGTAAAAGCTTCCAAAATCAGTGACAGTGGAGGCTACCGAAACAGTGAAAGAGAAATCATTCAATTGATTTGATATTAATGGCGTGAACAGAACGAAGTTAGGAAATTCCAGTAGCGTTCTGAGGCAGGATTGATATTGGAAAGCTGGCAGTGTCCTAGTATATTTTATGAACAAAATGATAAGATTGCTTGAGTGTTGATACACAGCTTAAAGTTTTATGATGTTTATCTCCAGTGTTAATCAGTGGGGACAGTGAGGAGTGTTATTTGACATCATGTGTAATGGGACCTTTATCATCAAAAACTATCAGCTTCATGAGCTTGTCATGTAAAGTCGTTCACCATTGGATTGGCTGAGAGGGAATGTTGATTTGACTCACTGTCAGAATGGATGTGTTTCAGGAGAAATTTGGTAAATGAGATATGGATGACAATAATGAAAACTGTGTCTGTTTTGAGAAATATACAACAACATCATATGTACCATAATATGTGGTACCAATACCAGCTGTTTTAGGAGATATTTTTGATCAATGCATTTTTGTGAACTTTAGAAGTTTTGAGTTTGGACAATGAACAGAGTCATGTATGTCTCCTATGTACCCAGGAGGCCTAAAATTGGTGCTCAATCTTCTCTCAAACTAATTCATTCAAACATATTTTATTGACATTGAATAGTCAGAGGTATTGGGCACAAGTTCTTACAACATACTAGGCCCTCTCCCTCTCAAACTAATGGGAAAATATGTAAGTTACATAATATAGATGACTTAATGTAGCAGCTGAGACACTTTGCATAATATGATTGCGAGGTCTATCGTTAAATTGGCGTATTGAGTATTTTGGGGATTTGACCAGTGATGATAAAATATCAGAAGTTGAGAAAATTATATACTGTGGGAAAAGAGACCTGATCTCTCCATGGAAATTAGCTATGAATACTGAGTGAAACAAATCTATCTGAAATCAGTTGTTGAAGGGAGTCTGCCGTAGCACCACAATGATACAGCATTGACGGCAGCCTTTCACTGTCTTAACCCTTGGTATATTCTGTTACTTAGATATACACCTTGTTGGCAGTGGCAACAGAAAGATGTATTTCAGCAGTACCTTGGTTAGTCTTGTTGGAGACTATAATAGAATTATATATGGACAAATTCCCATGCCAATAGCGTCATTACATTGTGTGTGTACTAAGTGATTTATCTGAAAATAATCTCCCCTTCCCAACCGATCACCCTGCAATACGGCCCTACAGGCCTGATCCATGCCATATTGGTGCTGATCTACAGGAGATGTATAACCGGCTGGCTGGACGTCTGACCCTAACATGCATCCATTATCCCATCCATTACCTATTATTGTGATAAAACAAACACACAGCAGACAGCCCTACACATGTATCTCCCGTAAACTGATACAGCACTGTGAAGCCAGGTAGCTGGTCAAGAGAACTGGTCAGTATGCACTGGTCAGTCATGGTTATTTTACTGTGAACATTGAAAGAATCACTGGACTATTTCTGTGCTCGAGGTTATTCTGGGCAGAGCAGGATTATCATCAGCAGACACTGACTTAAATGACAGGAAATTTGTGAGAAACGTTGCTATACTGCTGCCTGTGAATGTCTCCTCAACGTCATGGAAACATCTATTTTTGAAGTTATTTATAGTAATTCTGAATAAAACAGATGAAACTCATTTCTGTAACCAAGGTGCACGTCTTTGGAGAACTATAATGACATAGATGTGACAGTTAAGGGGACTGTTTAACGTGAAGACAGCTATGGACTGTCAATAGAGCGTGGGAGTATCACTTCTCAACAATCGCTGCTTCACCACAGAATCCAGGATTTAAGGAATAACGTTTTCTTATGTAAAGTCACAATACAATTTCAGGGAGATTGAGAAACATATCCTGCTGTTTTTCTCCAGTAAAATTGTAAGGAAGCATTTTCAATCCTAGTGAATTAAGTGTGAAAGATTTGTTGTATGACGACTAAGTGTGCCCTTTTAGCACGATTCCACTGTATTTATTAGATAAGGACGTCTCTACAGAGCACATGAGCAGACTTGACACACAGTAAAAACTAATGGAATTCACCAACATAACAAACAGCACTGCAGAATTTACCCACTACATATTATGGCAGAAAACGACTAAAACATTTACTGTAGAAAAGTTTGATACTAGAAATTAAATACTTAAAAATAACAACCACTGGTGCGTGAGGTTTGGTAATTCCCAGAAGTGGTTTGTCTTCAATTATATCATTTCAAGCGGCATCCAAATGGACATTATTTCCCCAGGGGAAATAATCCATTTAGTAACAAAGAAATGGTGAATATGTTTTTATCTATCTTACAATATCATGGTATATTACGTCAATCTCAATTTAGATTTCAAGGGTGAAGCTTGAATTTGTTTGGAAGACTTATTCAAGGATTGTGATCGGTTAGGTACTTTTATAATGGAGAACCAATTTCGACCACAACTGGACAAGATTTTGTGACGTTGGATTGACACAGTCTGTAAACACTTGTGATTTTATCAGTGATGTAGATAGAGACGTTTCTATCCCAGTGTTCTGGTGATGATCTTAGATCTTTGAATCTGCCTGCCGGACTTGAAAAATGATTTAGGATGAATGTCTGGTCAATGTGCACAGCACAAATGCATCAATAGACATCAACTTGTGCCAAGTATCAGAGGACTATTCACACAGTAAAGTTTGAATGTGTCACATCTCGTCCGTGGCTATTGATTCGTGAAAGCGTGTATGATATATAAATGAATTACGTGGAAACCTGATGGAGATGAGGGACATTTACAACGCTCACTTCTGGCTGTAGCTCAATCTCGGACAATCAATTTACCAGCAAGTGTGGTCGTCAGACGTCGCAGGAAATGGTCGCGACGACTTGGAATTATGATGTTTTGCGTGGGCGCAAAACAAAATTAGCTGTTTGAAATCAACACCAAAACATTACTAGGCCTTACCAGTGTTTTTATATGTTTTCATCGGGAGATGATTTACAAGATTGTGGGAAATCTTTCTGAAACACAATTGCTTAATATAGAAAGAAATTGACACTGTTTTAGTAAAATGAACTGCGATAGAATAATTTCATTGATAGGGTGTCAAGGAATTGAATATGTTACCACAGGCAAACTGTGTTTTGTGATACAGAAGAAACCATATAGGGATCACACCAGATCAATGAAATTGGTTGTACGATTTCCTTGAATGTTATCCTGGCCAATCCTTCAATTTTCGTCGTCAAAAGATCTGAAAGTAATACGGTATTGATAATAGCATGGAGACTTGGACAAAATGTTGAGAATCTCTGCTAGAGTGATGTCCAGTGACAGAAACCATGGTGTCGGTTATACAGCACTAGTGTGGACAACTTACACCTGTATCGTGTCGTATTGACCGAGTGTGGTGGGGATTTGTTCTCCACGTCTAGCTTAGGTATGAATTATTAATGTAAGACTACTTTATATCAAATATGACGGAGTTATGACACCCGTATGAGATGAGTCAGATTTATCGTAGAATTTCTACCTGGGACTAGCTGCTGATTCCGGATTGTGTCAGACTTTTGAATCAAAATAGAAATTTAAAGGAATATCTGAATTTGTAGTTAAGTTAAAGACATCAACGGGATTTATGAATTTAAGTGCTCCGTCTTTCTCAGAATATAATATTCATTTCAGTATTGATTCTTAATCTGGATAATTTTCCTTGATGAGAAAATTAGATAATTGTAGACTATGGCGTTTCCAATCAAGGCCATCCCTGTATATGTGTGTTAGACAACATTGATTTTCACCACTGTGGCTATCCAGACACTAGATCACTTTAAGTATGACAATTTTGTAGTGAATGGAACTCTGTGAGCTAAACTTCTGTATTTGATTCCCGTGATAAATTGATCTTCCTAATGAGGATATAATTTCATAAATTGGAGACAAGCGAGTGTGAGATGTGCCGTTGATTCATTCGACTGATCGGATTAGCACGCAATAAGGATGTCGTAATTTGTGTCGTGTTAACGATTAATTTTCTGTAAGGCGGTGGATAGACGTCACACGAGGATTCTCAAAATGCTGCTACTCAAGTACATCCGTGGATTATGGGGTAATTAAGTTTTGTTGTGTCATTTTAATAATATTTCTTCCAATTACTTCCAAATATTTGTGATTTCTTGATCATTTGTTACTTATTATCAGTTATCGGCCGATAGATCTGATCGTAACTGGATTTTAAACTTTAAGAAAATAACAAGCTTCAATAGAAATTGGCATTATTTTTAGTCGTCACTGTTCTTTTGAAAACCCTTTCATTGTCAAAACATGAAGTTGTGGGTAATAAGGGATATTCATATTATAGGGAGAGAAAATGTTGATAATTAACCACTGTAATTAGGTAATTAGGTTCTGTGTATGCAGGTATCTATATTGTACAGTGTTAATGTAGACACTGGTTATCCTGTATAAGTACTGTTGTACACACTTAATCACATAAGCACAGTAGAAAGGTAGTTACTTTTTTTTTTCAATTTTCATTCTTCATTCAGACAGTTAAGGTAGACAGTTATCGCTATATGTACAGGTGGTCACTATAGACAGGGACCTGGTATATAGGGTAGACCACAGTTCATTGTGGATGTGATTTCCTTATAGACAGGTGGTCACTATAGACAGGGACCTAGTATATAGACAGGTGGTCACTATAGACAGGGACCTAGTATATAGACAGGTGGTCACTATAGACAGGGACCTGGTATATAGGGTAGACCACAGTTCATTGTGGATGTGATTTCCTTATAAACAGTTGGTCACTATAGACAGGGATCTGGTATATAGGGTAGACCACAGTTCATTGTAGATGTGATTTCCTTATAAACAGTTGGTCACTATAGAAAACTAACTGGTATGAGAGTCAGTTAATTGTAAATGTAAAGGACAGTTGGTATTTGAATCGGTAACCTATTTTAAGGGTTTAAAGGAAAACTACAAAGTCACAAACTCATAAGTGCAAAAAAGTGTTTAAGAATAAAACATTTTTACATACTGGTATGTCAGTGTGATAAATGTTGGCTGCCATGTCTCTGTAACAGAGGTCCTTAATTTGTCAATGCCTCCGCTAGGAGTCGAACCCAAGACGTCTGGCTTACTAGCCTTGCACTCTACAATGCCTCCGCTCGCTCCACAATGCCTCCGCTAGGAGTCGAACCTGGGATGTCTTGCTTACTAGTCTTACGCTCTACAATACCTCCGCTAGGAGTTGAACCCGGGACCTCTGGCTTACGAGTCTTGCGCTCTACTGAATGAGCTAAAGAGAAATTCTGTCTAGCTGAGACGTAAGGATGCAGCTAGTATTTTACCAGGGTGACATCTCAAAATTGTACGTTTTATAATGAATAAATCATACAAATATTTATGCACAAGATGAGAACAGTGATGTAGCAGAATTTTGTTATTTCACAATTTTGTTGCTATGACACAGCAAATAATCTCGTAAACAGGTAAATTGTTAGGTTGGACTAACTACAATCAGCCACAGTGTTTACAAATTGGTATTCATTAAGACAGGTGGTTCTATAGACACCTTAGACAGGACTTATATATGTAGCATCCATTACAATTGACTGTAGTGTATTCATTATAGATAGGTACCCAGAACTGAGGGTCTGTCAAAGTTCATATTGAGATAAGTACATTAGCACTATGAAGTGGTCAGCCCAGATTCCCTAGGGTACAGTTAGGGTACTCAGAAATGTGCTTATTATACTGTGGGTCTATTTGTGGCAAGCATGCCAATATGGAGATTGTGTAAATAACTGAATAAGAAACAGCAGATTTCAATATTCCTATCCTAGTTTAGCATATTTCCCTGACTGCCAGTCACTGGACTGGTGCTATGTTCACATTGAACGGCTGCTAACAGTCATTTGTGTGGATTTCAACAGATGGTGATAGGGTTGTAAGAGTTACCTCCCTTATACCTACATCTTTGTTTTTTGTTTTTGGTTGCCACTACATCAATTTAAAAGTTAAGTGTAATTTCGAATACAGGATCTGTATAATGATCTTCTGTACAACATGTTCTCACAAAAATGCATTCATGTACACCTATATGAGAGTTCAGTTATGAATGTCACATGTTTAACAAAGTATGTTATCTCTTATTGTATTTCAGTTCCAGATCAATCCAGTGTTTATCAAGTCCGTTTTTAAATGTATTTATTGAATTTATTTATCATAAATAAATGTTTCTTTCATAAATAGACATTGTATTTCAGAATGTCAATGTGACTCAAAATTTACCACTTGACAACCTTCCAAATATATTGGTTCCCTGCAGGGCTTCATTTCACTATACCTGGTATGACATGCTGATATAAGCCCAAGAAAAAAGTTAGCTGTCAAGATTGACCACATACAGTACCACATGTATTTGTCCAAGGATGGTCTCCCAAGGCCCTGGTTTACTGGCGAGTTGGACGTTACACTATCTAGGGGTGTTTGTTTAGGGGTGCAGTCAGTCGTATGGTTTTATACACACACCTGTACGAGATAGAATCTACCGGTAATATTAATAGTCAATAACCTGCCTACCCACATTGATGCAGACATGCATTGCATAATCAGTGATAGGAGGTTGATCAGATGTCTGTAAAATTGCCTCGTTCACCATAACATTCTACAAACTATCGGCTGTGGCCTGCACCAGTCTATTGATGTGCTAATTTGTCTAAGTCTAGGCCTGATTCTGTTAGCTTTATATTACCTTCTCAGTGTTAGCTTTGTCATTTAAACTTCTCAGAAAATGTTTGTTTTTATTATTGTTGAATCGACCAGTAAGTCTCCATAGACATATTTCTGTTATAATCAGTGGATTACAAGGTTATATAATCCTAACTACAAAATGTTTTGTGCTTAAAGAAATCGGGCCAATATAAACATGTTTAATTATGATCTAGGCTGACAGGATTGAACCTTGTGCTGGGAGAATCTGTATGAATTGTTATTCATATGTGTGCACACAACAGGTAAAAATATTATTGATGTCTGGTGTAGAAACGGAAGTAAAAAAAATTAACGTATCTAATATCCAGATCACTCAAGCCTGATAGCAAACCGTAAATTAAAACAGGAAAAAAAGGCTCAGCTATTTGTTAAACTTCTATGCTCTTTTGTAGCATGTTTCGATATTCAGTGGAAAATTAAGACAAATAAAAAACTTTATTAACGTGACAGAATCAATACCGCGTAAACCGGCTCTATGTACAGCGAGGCAGGGAGCTCCTCCTCCTCTCCAATGTCACGGTACACCATGGTTATATTCTGCTGAAGTTATGTCAGTGGTTTTTGACTCATCTTTGTGAAGACCTTTAAAAGCTATTATAAAACAGGTTACCCACAGCTTTATGGCAGAAAAATAGTATTGATGGAAGCGAAGGATTACCGTTCTCGGGGGACAGTCACTGGATGTTTACATGTGTGAAGCAGGGACTGGATAGGAACGAGTCTTAGGAAGTAAGAGTTAACAGTCTTCTCTGGTCCGCAGGGTGCCATGAATACACTCAGCTTTTTACTCCGTCATAGACATGCAGGTGATCAGAGATACCTGTACGAGTACACACCGAGTGTGGAGAGACGTAGATGTTAGGTGTTGTGTGGATGGTGATTTCTAATCTACAAACTTATATTAATCTTGGATAGAGTTCACACACTTGGATGTATTTGTGTGTGGGTCTTTTTTTGTCACTGTTGATGTGAAATTCTAGTTGTGGATCTGTATGTGACATTTTTGGTGCTGTGACGGAGTACATATGTCTTCCAGACATTTATAATCACCACTTAGATCACACACAAAATATCTGCAAGGCTTGAAAGTATGAACTATAGTATTTAAAGACAGACTGTAGGATTTGAACATAAAAGTCAGCCTGTGTGTTTGAGTGAAGTAACTTTAATATGTAATCCCTGTTTATTGTGGACGTGACCGACAGTTATACTCGTACAGTTAACCATCAGTGGTATAAACCTGACCTCCAAAACCATCCGAGTCACCTACCTTGTGATATAGTGCTTGGTGATCTATAACTCAGGATTTTGCCTGCTGCAATTTTATTGGTAGAACGCTTTTCTGATCCTATAAATTTGAGCTGTATAGTCGTAACAGTATATTTGGGCATTCTCGCCACACCGTTCGCATTGCGCTTGAAAACACGCTCTTCCAACTAGATTCTTAGTTTTCGTGAGGTAGAAAATGAAGTTTAAACATGCTATATCTACGATGTACCAGTGGAGTAGGTAAGAACCTGGCAGCAGACCCTGTTGTGACAGTGTGCCATCTTGTGGCAGTGACAGGATCGTTATGACGAATGTCCGATGCTCCTGTGTTATACCAGTGAACATTTTTGGGAGTACATGCAATCTTGAATGCTGCAGTGTCACGTCTCCAGGAGAGGAGCTGTGTGAAATCAAGCGAAGTTGAGGATGAGTTTGAAGATTTCGACTAGATTGAGTATATATGGTGTGTTGTGATTGATACAATACACCTCGGGTTGTGATGCAGTCAGGATCAAACTGTTTTTCAAAAGAAACCTGTTTTTGTGTACTTCACGTAACCTGAGATACGCCTCCTCAAAGGACTGGCGAGGCTTTTGGATAAATATCAGGAACCTCTGTTTATCTAGAACATTGAGAACAAAAACTGACGGCCTCATGTCATAATCAAAGGAAAGGTTAATTCTATGAAGTTTTTATAATGTTAAATGTGTAGAGATAGCGACCCTGACTTGTAGTTGCACCCTATAGAAGTAAACATCAAGTCCTTAATGCTAAGTTTGCCCAGGTTTAACTACGAACACTGGCTTCGGCATAGCTATGTTGATATGTGATGACGGATATTTTTTATGACCTTTTCACTATTGATCCTGGGATTGGCCGTTTTTCTCCGGGAGTGAACCACAGCTAATTTATTATAACAGACAGGATAGTTTTGTGTACTTTTTAACAAATCAAATATTTCAACACACATGGACCATACAGATTCAAAAGAAGTTGTTATTTGAGCTGTGCAGTGTGCAGTGCGGAGACTAAAAATCCTCTCATCCTGTGGAACTCGTTGACCCGGAGAGTGGAGAACGTGGTCGTGACAGAGATACTGGACTGTCATTTACTCCGTGTTCTACCACTTTACCTGTTCATTTACCTCTACAATGCAAGGAGTCATGTACAACTTCAACAGAAACATTTGTTAAACTGTTAAGAAGCTGTCAGAATACACAGGCTTTATTGTTTCAAAGTCTCAAGTTTGATTTACTCTGTATGTGTAATCTTACATATTATAAAACTGTTTGGAAACAACATACCGCAGAGATTTTCTAGGATTAGCACAGCGGTCTTGGTGTTATTACGTTGACTATCTAAAGCTGTTTAGGAGCGGTCGAAATACACATCGCCTCGAAACAAAGGATTTAAAAGTAGTAAATTCTTCCATAATCGTATATAATGTAAGGATGTGCAAGACTGTTTTGAAACGAAAGAGATAAAGAGTTTGGCCAGTGTCGGAGAGACTATTTGGTCTTAATATTTAGACCCCATGGGACAAGTATGGACCGTATAGAAACAAAAGACCTGAGATTTGCTGGTATTAGTGGGATTATCTGTTTGTTGGTGATTATGTAGACCACACAGCCATGGAATGTTTCTGTAGCTGTTTTAAGTGTAAAGATGGCTGGTACAAGGTCCGCTCAAACTCCCGCTCCGGTAATATGACTTTCCTCAAAAGGGCCAGTATATTGACTGGCGGGTGTGACCAGTCATCTGGGAGTGACCAGCGCTCCCTGTTGTCCAGTTCTGATTTCCGACTGGATAGTCCGTTCAATGTAATGGACAGTCCGGATATAGAGGATGATGAAAGTAAGTATAGTGACACTCTAGTTAAGTCACTAGGATTGACAGGATTTTATCTATCTAAATAGAGAGTTTATTTGTAGAAAGGTATGGGAATATATACAGGTCTGGGGTAGATTTCTACCGAATTGGTTAAAGATACTTAAGTCTTCCCAGTTACACAAATGGGTACCACTAAAATATAAAGCATCTCAAGTACAAGAGAATCTTCAACAAGTAAGAAACATAATTTAAACAATATTGATACTATTCTGATGTCCAATATGTAGGAAAACTTTAAAGTTTGAAGATATTAGGATGACAATATGCTGGTACTACAGGGAAACTTATGTAATCTATACAACTATAAATATATTTATCACATAATGTACTGTGTTATCCAGTGAATATACCCATGTCATATTTTTTTGCGTATTAACTCATGTAATATGACCTATCAGCCCTGTGATTGGTTGTA
>JAUMHH010220765.1:0-12190 GCA_032359455.1 Chlamys rubida
TCCCCCCCCCCCCCCCCCCCCCCCCGGGTGAGATAGGGATATAAAATATAAAACCGGCGGGAATTTTATCTAGGCGCAAAACCCTTAACCAACCAATTAAATATCTAATGTTGCCAAACAAGAAGCTTGTTTCGGTGTTTGACAGCTTAAGAATCTTCCCGGGGGGTTGAGTTTTCCATTCCCCCCCTGTGCAGATGATCCCCCCGCCCCTAAACTCGTGTTGTAGTGAGCGCAACCCCGGTGTGGTCGAGGATATCGAAGAGCATATTAGGACATGTTCCAAAGATCTGACCAAGTCCTTAAATTTCAATTGCTGATATGTCCATGTCGTGTTGTTGTCTTAAACAACAACAAAATGATCGGCCACGTCACATCGTATGTACCCTCCTGAACTTGACACTACTCCGGTCCTCACTTTGACGCAGCACTATTTGGATTTGACCGAGTCACGTGAATGGTGTTGTCGATGATACATAGGGTGCGTACCATTCCGGAACACATGGTCTTATCATCTATATACATTATATATATAAGGATTCCATGTAAATCCTTCATTTGTTCCATCGATTTTGAGTTCGAACGGCGGTTTTGTTCATTTTTCGGTATTCTCTCGTCTTTGTTGCCAGTGTATATAGGATGTGAAGATTTTTTTATCCTATTGTTGACTTCATAGCCAATATCAATATTGACACACCTGGAAAGTGTACTACTGGGTATGTAAATATATCCACAGCCTGGAGTCAGTGCCCTTTACGTGAATGCTGGGCTATGTATAAACTTTGCCCGGGGATGGCTGAAACCTTAACCCTCAGTCTGATTGGTGCTGATTTTGATACCAAAGTTAAAAGTCTGAAACCACACTAACTTTTGAGCAGATTACTTTGCTCAAAATGCTTAACATTTCAGAAAAATTCTTGCTAGGTTTGTACCTGTGTTTGACATCTTGACATGAGTAAAATATCCCTATACAGTCGTCACAGGCCTCTCTGCTTCCCTTGTGTTTGTAGAGGTGGACTTTAGGGAATATACATCAACATTTCGAACTTTGGTGTAATAATGGATCGCCTAGCAATGATAGCATAAGATCCTGGAGTTTTACCACAACGTAATTGTTTGATGGATTTGAAGACCTTTTTTTTTGTGCAAGGGATGGTCTAGCTTGATGTTTTTCGCCACCTGATGTAGGCGGTTTATGTCAGCTTCGGTTATAAAGACGAAGGGCGGTTAGGATATTTGTTTTGTCAGTGAGGAGAGAGGCTCCATCTGAAGATAAAAGTCGTGCTGTACCAGATTTTGGGGGACTGTAGACTGCTCTCATGGGGTCGTCAGAAATTTTGGCTTCTTGCTTTCCAGACTATGGTCTTGTTTATAAGCCATATTTTGGCATGGCCATATATGTAAGTCACAAATTTTCATGTCATATTGACGGATAAGCTAGTGCTTTTGCCTCTACTCTAAGTCTAAAAGAGTGTTGAATTCCTCATGATTTTCATCAAACCAGTCCTGGTTCTCACTAGTTATGTAACCAAGCTGTTCTAGAGATGAAACAGATATTTTGATCGCTAAGAGCAGTCCACTCTTCCTTTATGCTGACGTTACCGTATTGGAGTTCGGATAGCTTGCAGTTGAGTCTCTGACAAGATTGTTATGTTTCCTATTTTCAGTTTTAAAGTTTTCAGCCTCTTTCTGGTTTCTTTCTTAAGCCTGGATGTGACGGGTGAGTTTGGAGATGATTGTTTGTTACTTTGTCACTGGAATATCCTGGTCATGATGTAATCCAGAAGATGTCAGTGTTTGAACGTTTGGTCCATGTTAAGTAGTGAGTGAAAAATAATGAGTCTTCGTAAGCAGGGAATGTAGGATATAGCTATTACAAGGAGTATACTTTCAGGTCTAACATAATCTTTTTATCCCCGTCGGGATGAGAAAGGGAGTCCAACCAGACGGGGAAAAATCTGAAGTTTCCAAACACAAGGTTGTGGATCGTTTGTCTAAATAATCTTTCCCCAAAAGGATTAGACCCTCACACCTCAAGGTATACATGTATTATTGGATTGAGATTTATTTTCCTCTCTTATCCTATTAAGCCTTTCATCCCTATGGATATATCAACAGGTCAATGGTATATGATGACTGTTACAAGGCTGAGTCAGAAGCTGCATTTCTGTAATGTAGCATGATAAAGCAGCAGACACAATGATTTGATCCCCGGGGCCCTTTACTTTACAGATAAAGTTTAACCCCGGGGCCCTTTACTTTACAGATAAAGCTTAACCCCGGGGCCCTTTACTTTACAGATAAAGCTTAACCCCGGGGCCCTTTACTTTACAGATAAAGCTTAGCGTTTGATGGCAGATACCTACAATTCGTCATCATCTGCTTATTTAAGCATGAGAAATAGTCGAACGATATCTATCAAAGTATCATTTTGAACTCAAAGTCAATACAAAAACATAACAACACGAAAACACCAAATAACATACTTCTTAACCAGCCATCACAATACGACAAACACGGACTTTCAAAATTCTTTTGGACAGGTACAGTGCAAGAGAGACAACTCTTACTACAATTAATTAATCATCTAGAAAGCATACTGATTCCTCTTTTAGTCAACACAGTGTTATTTATTTCAAATGAAAAACAAATAAAAATATTTAAAATAATCCAAATCAAACGATTTATTTTTATCCGTCTCCAGACACATCATATTAACATGTACAATATATAAGTGAATAAAAATCCCAATGTCTGCGTTCTCTCCCTTTGTTTGTTATATTAAATCCAAATTTTTGATTTATTTGTATCACATCGACTAGACAATAGAATATGAAAACGACAACTCCAGATTATATGTTAACATGTCTTTTATTCAGTTATATTATGCTAAGAAATATACATTAAGTTAAAAAGTAAGAAAACAAAATCCCGGCATTACGTAGACATGTATATAATGAATGTGAATTTGTGTCATATTTATCTTTAGTTTAATAGTTTACACAATCTGGGCTGGTGTGTCAAAAGTCTAATAAGCTTAACGGTAACTAAACATAAAAAATCTACTCCTTGTAAAAAAAATGTCGAAATAAACATCTAAACCTGTATCTGTAGAGATAAAAACTGAATAGATACCTAAGATAGAAAACACAACATTTTTTGTAACTTTTTAGATATTTCTCAAATAACTTGTTCTGACCATTCTAGTTAACGACTCGTATACGTGTATATGTAAATGAGGTCATACAATGTACATGTTGCTTGAAATACATTGCATCACTAGTGTAATTATTTAAGTGTCTATTATGAATTTTAACATTCAGCTGTAAATTAACGGGAGAAGTTCTATCACTCCACACGTCAGTACCATATAATAATCAACAAACTATAGTACGTAACCAGGCTACACATCCCTGACGTAACATACGTAATTATATCTATTTTCTCACAAGCGATATGATTTTCACTATCAGCTGTAGTCAACTGACGGTGTCCTGTCACTCCACGCGTCAGTACTATATAACATCGCACGCTTATTAAACGGTTTTTGATGACACTGTACCATTTCTATGGAAACCTCGTCATAATCCGGAAAAGGGTTATTCACTGGATAATATTCACAGCGCTGGTGGTCATATTCAGCAGGTTCTATATCACAGTCGTACATAGGATTGAACTTTGTGGTTGAACCATGTATGCCCGACATGTCACAGTCGTCATAAGGGGAGGGTTGTCGCGGGGGCCCAGGGGAATAATGCGGTTGGTCGACGCCATTGTTGAATTGTCGCTGAGTTTCTATGATCCAGTCTGACGTCACCGGAAGTTCCTCTCCGTTACAGTTTTTAGGTGAAGGGACATAATCCGATTGCTTCATACGTTTTCTATAAGATAGAAAATTGCTTTATAGATGAAACTGCAAGAGGTACAGAAAGATTTAACCATTTTATTTAACCAACACATTTAAAACGTGTTAGCAACAAATGTAGGTTGAGAGAAAAAAAAACATTTAAATTTCTGTCAATCTGAAATATTAAATTATTCCTAAATGCTTTACCTGATATAACAGACCATTACCACCAAAAGGATCATGACACACGCGACAGCTACACCGGTGTACATCAGTACGTCCGTATCTAAAAGACAAAGGAATGCCAGTTTAAACACAACACTGACCTACGATGTAAATTATTATATAAACTATACATAGTACACTTAGTAAGGATAAGCCTATGTGTATAAACTCAATTCGAATCTACTCAATAAGAAAATTTTGTAATTTTATCGAAATTTAAGATCACATTGCAAAACGCATATATTTTTCAATATTAAGTCAAAAATTGTATATCTAGGTATTACGTTTTTACCGATTTGTGTAGATTTCCTCTTGTCTCCGCCTCGTAACACAGTAGATTTAGTAGATTTGGGTCCGGTCGTAGAACTTGTTACAATCCCGGATTTTGTTGTCCATTTAAGTGTCTGTGTGTTTGTAAAGATTTTGGCTGTCACTGTCGAGAAAATCTTTGATGTCAAGTTTGATGTCGGTATAGTTACAGGGATTGTCGTTGCGTTTATATATACGGTTGTGAGTGTGGTTTTCAGTATTCTTGTTCGTGTCATTATTTGCGTGGATGTAGGTGTTGCTGTTGGTGTCGGTATAGTTCGCGTGGATGTGGGTGTTGTTTTAAGTGTTGTCGATGCTGTTGCAAATGAAGTTGTTCTTCTTGCTAGTGTTGTCATCGATGTTGTTGTCGGCGTTGCTGGAGTTTTCTTTGTGTTCGGTGTTGATATTTTCAGTGTTGGTGTTGTCGTTGTTGAGGTCAGTGTTACTGTCGTTGTCGGCGTTGTTGTTGTTGCGGGTGATGTTGTTGTGGTCACTGATGTTGTTGTGGTCGGTGTTGTTGTTGTGGTCGGTGTTGTTGTTGTGGTCACTGATGTTGTTGTTGTGGTAGGTGTTATTGTGGTCGGTGATGTTGTTGTGGTTGTCGGTGTTGTTGTGGTCGGTGTTGTTGTCGTGGTAGGTGTTGTTGGTGTGGTTGTCGGTGTTGTTGTTGGGGTTGTCGGTGTTGTTGTTGTGTTCGGTGTTGTTGTTGTGGTCGGTGTTGTCGTGGTCGGTGTTGTTGTTGGGGTTGTCGGTGTTGTTGTTGTGGTCGGTGATGTTGTAGTCGGTGTTGTTGTGGTCGGTGTTGTGGTTGTCGGTGTTGTTGTCGCCGTGGTCGGTGTTGTTGTGGTTGGTGTTGTTGTTGTGGTTGTCGGTGTTGTAGTTGTGGTCGTCGTTGGTGTGGTTGTTGTTGTCGGTGTTGTTATGGTTGTTGTTGTTGTCGGTGTTGTTGTGGTCGGTGATGTTGTGGTCGGTGTTGTTGTCGGTGTTGTTGTGGTCGGTGTTGTTGTTGTAGTCGGTGTTGTGGTCGGTGTTGTTGTGGTTGGTGTTGTTGTGGTTGGTGTCGTTGTGGTTGTCGGTGTTGTTGTTGTGGTCGGTGTTGTTGTAGTCGGTGTTGTTGTGGTTGGTGTTGTTGTGGTCGGTGTTGTTGTGGTCGGTGATGTTGTGGTCGGTGTTGTTGTGGTCGGTGTTTTTGTGGTCGGTGATGGTTTTGTGGTCGATGTTGTTGTGGTCGGTGTTGTTGTTAACGGCGTTGTTATTGTGGTAGGCGACGCTGCAGTTTTGGATTTTGTTGTTGTTGGTGTTTGGGATTTGGTTTGCATGGTAGATGACGTAGTGGGCCGTTGATAAGCTAAATAGTAAAAATGATATGATGTTCTCAAACATTCACAGTACACATTTGGTAATGGTTTGATATTAAATCTATATGTAGGACGGAATCTAGAAACAATACAGTTTGTTCAACTGATCTACATATATAATGCTATTATCTTTATCAAATTAACTTTGAAATGATTTTCAAGAAAGGGAACATCTTCAATCACCCTCTATATCTATAATACATTTACTTTATATCATGTTTTTTACTCAAGGCAATATGTGAAAAATGAAACTTTGACTCACGATACTCGCAAATGAAAACATGCTTTTTGACACATGCTTCATCAAAAATGCTCCATGATTTTGGATCGATGACAGCACACCCATTTGTGGTACTTCTGAAATGGTCGTTTTCTTGCTCAAAGTGATCACCTGGAAGAAAGGGTGTTTGGCGTTAAATTTCATTTATGTCAATACCAATTACACATATATACTTTAAAAAGTAATTTATCATTTACCCGGCACTTCTTGAATTTATCGATACAGCAATTTTTCATTCCATGCAATGCAATGTTTCGTACACACTATATTAATAGAAGATGCGGTATTACCGGCCCGTAGTAGGAAGATTTGTTTTTTGGAATACATCGGTTGCTTTCGACATATCATATCGACGAATTAAACAAAAAACAATAGAACAATATTGCATGTGTAATGAAATCGGCAAACATCGGCCAACATCGGGAAAATACGTAATCTGGAAATTCCCCTAATCGTGACGTCATTTTCGAGAGTAGGTAACCAGGATGTAAGTTTGACGCCGGCATTACTTAAACTTTATAATTTTACAATACCACCAAGAAGGTATCACAGTTGTCATTTAAGTATGAAATACATATGAAGTATATTACCCTACTGTAGTATCTTACTCCTTATTTTTGTATATGAAAATCTGAATTCTCAAGCATGTATCTAAAATAAGATACTACTATATAGGTAGGGCTCACTTTTGCTCTTGATACGTGTTTTTGGAGGCAAGCAATCATTAACCATAATGTAGAGCATATACAATTGTACTATATACTACGATATTGTAGTTATCAAGTCACAAAATAATAAAAATCGAGAGTAGACAAGGTAATATCTTCAGCATGCAATGGAATTTCAAGACGTAATTTTAAACTCATTCTTTTATATGATAAATTAACATAATATCTTTTGAATAGTAGACATGACAAATAGTCTTCCCTCATCGTTTGGAGAAGTTCCTGTGTTAATTAGTGTGTATCCAAAATTGAACTACGACTCCTTAAGTGCTTTAAAGTGGCTTACCAACATGTATATATAACAAACTAGTATACAATACCTAACATAATCGCCATGTCATTATAACAATTATCATAATATATGATGGAGGTCAAACTGTTCATGCTTATGAATTATGAGATTCTAATTTCTGATTGGTTGAAGTTGCTTGGCGATGAAAATACTGTCAGATAAAGCTAGCATGACGTCATTAACCATTTGAAATCACTTTTCATGCAAATGACATTTATAATGTATCAAGTTTCTTAAAATTAATCTATATATGCGCATTCGTTAATAATACAAAATAAGTTGTGATTTTTAAGAGAGTTCCTTCATGTTTATTACAACTCTACAAGTACCTCACGTAGAACATGGAAACATATGGACACAGTTAATCTCTGGCGTCCAAGACATCTTTTGGGCGTTTTAGCGATTCGAAACTTGCTAGTGCTTAATGATATCAAGGAATTATGTCAATGGATTTATGACAAAGCAAACGTGTTCTTGATTATCTTTCTACACACAACTTGTTTTGAAAAAGAAAGTTATATTAAATTCGACACAAAAGACAACTACTGGAACCGAAAGGAAATCAAAACAAGAGATAACACGTAATTCAATGACACCAGAAAAAAAACTTACCATGCAGGAAGCCGGACTCGTGTGGTTAGTTGTAACAATTCAAATATGTACCAAACTTTTACATTACGTTATTTCTGAACGACTGAATAATGAAACTTTTAAAGATGTATGTATCATGTCTCGACAGTGTGAATTTAACTGCTTGCATGTCAATACCACAGCTGTCCAGATTACAGAAAGAGAAAAACCTAAATGTCGAGCCATTGCAATGCATTTTGTGTTCTTACTATTCTCTACAATAGATATTTTGTAAAGAAATTATAGACACTACATACTTTTCCTCGCCGGTAACTATCACATCTCACATTCACACTCTTTGACAAACGTCAATTTTCCTGTTCTAAGTAGTAGCATATAAACTTCCTTCAAGACAAACTAACTCAACTACGTGTTTGATAGAAAGTGTTAAACTGTCAAAATGAATCTACATGACTAATACAGGTACATGATTAAATAAATACCAACCAAGGTTCTGCGTCATTAGAAAAAATTCTTACCTGATGGCCATATCCATTGGGTGCCGGTTTGTGAGGCACCCAGCCAGTAATTTCCAATCAAATTTCGATGGGTAAGTAAATGTTCCTTAATGGCTTGTTCTGTTCTTTCGTCTTTGATAATTGCTAAACAGGTAACGCTGTTCCCATGGTTCACCAAAGATTGGCGTTTACACCCATACTTTGCCTGCGCCCAAGTGACTGGACCATCATTATTATTTCCAGCGAAATAGTAGCAAATGCCATTAGAAATAATGCACAGGTTAGCGGCCGATTTGCATGATTCGAAAGGACACTGCTGGCTTACTGAAAACAAATTAGGATAAAACAATTACTTTAAAAGAAAGAGTCGAATGTTTTTTAACCTATTACACTTAAATTTTTAAATATTTTGGGAATTTTCTTTAATTTATACCCTTACTGGAAATCTTCGCAATCAATCGACATATCGAAATACACGAATGTAATATGGTCTACGTGAAGCCAAGTGTGTTTGTGGTACATGTCCAGATGAATGTTAAATGTAAGTAGGAATATGTACAATAACGCAATCATTCAATTGTGGGGCTTTTTAATCTGCTTCATGCAGATTATACGACATATTACAAGAACCTATCATGAATACTGATAACCGGATATCTCCGATTTTTGTGTCGTGCAAAAAAGTACTGGTTAACTACAATGTACCAATGTAAACCAATATATCACGTTCGACAATCTACTCCCATCCTCATTATTCATTATAGCACTTTCCCCCTCCATCCACTGACAATGTTCCGATCTTATTTATGTAGAATTTCATTCATGCGGTGTTCGATCTCGACTACCGTTGTAGAATGAAAATGAAACGCCGTGGCAGATTAACCGAATAGGGTATCTCTCAAACCAAAACAGAAACGATATAAGGTCTGATCACATATATGATATGACTGAATGCATTTTGTCGTGTCATTATAGCATTCTATATGCTACAGTAAAAAGTAAGAAGAAAAGAAATTGATAGAGTTAAAGAAAAAAAGGAGAAAAAATCTTCCTTGAACCTACGTGTAAAAAAAGTT
Organism: Chlamys rubida; assembly: GCA_032359455.1. NCBI lineage: Eukaryota > Metazoa > Mollusca > Bivalvia > Pectinida > Pectinidae > Chlamys > Chlamys rubida. Next base: position 9,198 of record JAUMHH010220765.1, read on the forward strand.
TCCTTGGAATTTTCCTTTCCAGATGCATATTGAATTTCATATTCAAAAGAAATCTAGCGTTTTCGTCCAAGCTTTTCTTGTGTGCAAAACCAGGAAACACATCTTCATTTACCATCACTTTCACAATTAAAGTCAACAATCGGGTAATAGTGTTTTAATTTAAGATTGGATTCACTATTCTTTGTTACAACTTCTTATATGATTGAATCCAATCTGCAGAAGAATTGTCCCTGAACCGAATCAACGTACTGGTAAATTGACAGTCCTTAACGAAACAAAACACAGATTAAAGTCCTGTGCAATCTTTATTTAAATTTAATTTAGATGTAGACTGACCTTCTTTGTTAAACTTCATTGTTAAAAACATGTTTAAAATCATAATATTATGAAGAATATGCAATTTTTCTATTCGCCGAATGAGATATGAACTTACTTGACTTTGTCTGACAGATATATTTGCTGGTAATCCTTATTGTATTATTAAACAAAATGGTTCGTTCTCTTCCAGAAAGAGCTATCCAATTGTATGACAGTGACATCGGTGAGTAACTGAAAACGATACAATATTTAAATCCATTAATTAACAACAAAGTATAACGATATAACAAGGATTGACATTTGTAAGTAATTAAGTGATAGATAAATATCGAAATTATCTTATTTTGTTCCTTTAACTCAGCTTTAGTGTAAAAAGTAACATAAATGAATAAACATGGTATATTCGAAATATTTAGTAAAAACATTAAAGCTTTTGGTGAATGTCTCCTTTGTTGATAAAATTACATGAATAAGGCTATAAATACCTCAGAGCTATCTTTTGGGTTTTGTTGGTAAGGATAGGTTGTCCAGGATACCAATCAAAATATTTCAAGACCTCATCACCTGTGTCGGAGAAATAGAGTACATTTGATGCTTGCCTTCACATCTGTGTTATAACCTGTTCTTCAGTTTTAAACAGATTTCATGTTATAAGCATGCTTTTATAACAGTAGATTACATTATTTAAAATAATTTAGCAAAAAAAGGGATTTTATTGAAAGCAACAAATATATGACTTTAAGAAAAGAAAATCTGCAAAATATGTTATTTCGGTAGCGTGTTTTAGGATTGAGGTATTGGCAGTAATATGGGATACTTACTTCCACTCCAGGTCCATCTAGGGGATTTGTGAAGCCCAATCCAGAATTCGGGACGATAGGTTTGATTAAACATCTTTGTCGTCGCTACATTATGAATGTCATTCAGTTTAGCAGACGGAGTCCCCGAAAACAAGCTGCCATTGGTCTCCCTGCAGATCCTAAAAGCGTTATCCCATGTCGACGGTTGGGACACAAACTTATAGGAAAACGGTAAGAACGTCGAATGAATACAATCTTCCTGTGTGTTTGTACTTTGAGACAACGTTACTGAAAATAAGCACACAGAAGCAACCGTAACGCATTTAGCACAATAATCAAATTGAATAGATGGTCATATTTCATCATATCATCTTTATTCTGTTCAGGGTAAGCAATGAAAATAAAACCATGTTGTAGTATTTGACTTGATAAAATCAGGCCAATATATAGGATAGCGAAGAAGGAGGCACCAAGACAGCAAGGAAACGGTGCGAATATCCATTAAAAGAGGAAGCAGGTCAGGTGTAATTCATTACGTTATTTTCAGATTCGTCCATTTTGTTCTTGTTTTCGTACTTATAATTATCACCTTCGTATCTACATTAGTATGGTTTATGATTTCTGACTAAGCAATGTAACTAACATTAGTAAGAGGTCGCCTCATCCTCCGGGATATGTATGTTCTCTCTGATGTGTCATAATCCTGATCGGGACAAACGCTTACAATTATCTATGAAAAGTAAAATAAACACTTCATGGTTCTGCCAAATATGACCACCCACCACATGTGACGTTTTTCTGCACATGTTAAATCATATTAAATACACTAACTCTTTTTGAATTACGTTCTACAATAACGCAAGCTCTTTTGATGCTCTTTGGACTATAGACGCATCAGCGGCAGTACCACAGCCTCAACACCCAAGGCTGGAAATTATTATCATATACGACCACAACAGGAAAAAAAAAATCCCGATAGGATAACGGGATCTGGGGTCGATCATCAGTCACCTGATACAAGGTGATTACGTCTTTGATCGAGGTAGACATTGAAATCCCATAGTTAAATAAGGTCATAGCGAGGACCATAAACTTCCTTCAATATAAATCCAGGCCCCCATCTCCAGGGAAAACCTAGACTAGAAAATGTAATTGGTCGATATGACTTATAAAATGAGAGCATGGCAGACAAATCTCCACCCGAGTGCTTGGGAGTGTCAAGCCGAGTGTCAGACATTCCAGAACCTCAACTGGAAGGTTCCGATTTCTCTGGCATAACCTCAACACAGGGAAAATTATTCTTTTCTCCGACCCTATTAAAAATATGCTCCAAAACCATGGTTATCACTATTTACTATATGATTTCTTTCCTGATTTGCACATTTTCTCGCCAGAAGCTGATTGTGACATAACATATTTTGTTACATTGTATGACGCAACGTCATTTGTTAGACTTGTATGACGCTTAAGATATTGGAGAAACATATGTTGAGAATGGGTGAAATATTTACCTATAAAAGAAACTGTGAAACTTCCAACAATCAGTGATGAATCAACTCTAACAGGTTCACTCTAAAATCAGGGTATTATACATGAGGAAATTAACTCTAAAATATATCAGTCGCAAAATATCACAGTGACTTACGGTGATGAAAATTAAATTTCAGGTGATGGAAAGGCCGTATCCACCTACATATATGTATCTACGCCTGTCTGTAAATCACCGTAGTCCTGACCCTTCTGTTATACAGTAATAATTTAATCTTGATGGTAACAAGCATTTTGATTGGCTTAAAACATTATGTTATCAGCCCATAACGTAAAAAATGACGTCGCCGTTTGTAACGTCGCTTTTGATTGGCTGATACAGCGGCG
>JAUMHH010220776.1:0-12188 GCA_032359455.1 Chlamys rubida
TGCCCTACGACACCATTATTGGTGTAAATATTCACCAAAGTCAGTGTAAATACAGTGTAACTTAACGCGGATTTTTTACAGTGTATAGCAAACATTAAATATTAGGGCGGTAGAGTAAATATAAGGGGAACTTGAAATATGGCTTTATTGGCAAGCTAGCTTTTCCAACGAATAAAATTTTCAAACAAATACAAAACAAAAACACTGCTTACATACATTTCTTTCTTTCATCACTACATAAAAGCTACTTTTGACGTCATTGCCATTTTACTGTTACACGGTGTTAAATTGTGTTGGTAAATATTATTTTGGCCAGTTTAGTTATCATGGTTGAAATTCTAAAATCTTGAATTTATTTAATATCTGCTGCATCAATATGAAGCAAACATAGGGATAATAACGTTCATGCTTCAAAATCCTTTAAAACGTTTTCTCGTTTTCTGTTGGGGGGTTTTGTGATTTACTTAATTAAGCTCACCGGAATATATCTTTAAATAACAGCCGTCTCGGATGACTATTTTCATACTTCAGAATCTTTTAAAACGTTTTCTGTTGTTGTTGTTGTGGGGGGGGGGGAGTGAACTCACACACAGAGTTCTGCCTGACACAAACAAAACGACAGGATGAGACATTTGTGTTGTGATTTACTTCATTAAGCTCACTGGGCACTTAAAATATATCGTTAAGTAACTGTCTCGGATAACAAGTACCATGCTTCAAAATCCTTTAACAGTTTAATTCTGTTGGAGGCCGTGGGGGTTGAGGGCTTGTCCCCTCCCCCCTTTTTCCCCCTTTCCCCTCCACCACACATATATCTTTTGGTCTAGCTACGCGCCTGGCTCCTATTCGATCTATGATTAGTTTATGTGTTATAAAAGCGGTAGTAGAGGAAATGTGGTTTAAAACATATTCTAGTTAGTTAGCACCAATTAAGGGCCTTAATTGAGTTTTGTTTTATGTTTGTTCCAAATTGACCGTTTTCTTAGTTATTTTACCATTTTCTACTTCTACTTGCGGGTTTAAAAAGAAATCAATTAATTGAATGATTTTGTGAAGGAGAGAAGTCAATCTGATGTAGCATACTTGTGCCCTCCATATATATCCCTCCCATTCGAAAAGTTGGGAGGCGGGTCAGTGCCCCCATCCCAACTACTTCATGCCAATTGTTAAATAATACCACTCCAATAATTTCAGTCACAATCGTTGACCCTTAGCCTAGGTGTATAATGCACCCATCCCCTTCCCATGATTATTTCTGGATTGTCATGTCAATTCTAAATTCTTCCCATCAAGCTCACTATTTTGGGTTGTGTGACGTTAGGAAACCCCTATTATTGATTTTTTCGAAACAGACTATACCGCAGAAAATTCTAACCAATCAAAATCGTCGAGACACCAAAATTATGGAACTAACCAACCAGCAAGAAGCCCGCCAAGCGTCGTCTATCGCGTCCATTGCAGGAAGAGGATTTCGAATTGTAAGTAGAAATGGGTCACAAAACCAATATATTTCCATTACTATCTATACTACACGCAGTTTGATTGAATGCATTGTATCAATATGTTACGTTTTGATTTCCCATGTAATCGGGCTGCGTCGCTCCTACAGAGATATTTTAAGATCCCGGTCTCACCCTGTCAAAATGAAAACAAAACGGCAATTGTTCTTGCAAGTCTTTATTATCAATTGCAGTATGCATTCAGACTAAGTCGATTATCAAGAAACTGTATCCGTCTGATGTTGACCGTAATAATACATGTATTTTCATGTATATATAAAGTATCATGTTCTAAAAAATAACCATAACGTTGGTTTCACCTTCCACGTGCCATTGTTTACATCAACACGGATGAAATCCGCTCGGGCACGCAAGCTTGCTGGCTGCATTGTGCAGCAAAATATCTTTAATTAAATGCATTTATCCAAATAATTTTGTGTTTTACTTAAGTTAAGTGGCATGATTGTTCAGAAGTCGTTCCAAACAGCAAGGAATTCGATCTATTAAGTATTGGGATTGTGCGTACTCGATGACTGAAGTGATGGTTTGTTGATTACAAGCCCACAAAGATTAGGTCTTTAATATAAAAAACACAAGTTCTGTGCGAGGCAACGGTAGACCATACACAATTACAATGTATATTGGAGGTTTACGGGAATCGTTTCATCCGTTGACGAAGTTGTCAGAAGTGAATTCATACACAGGTGTTTGAAATTCTGACTAAATTGTGATGCATATTCAATGATAATATTACAGTATAAATAGTAGTGCACAAACAGTGTCCAGTTAACTTTCTCTTTCAATGTTTTATTACACAAATATATATTTGTTTAATTTCATGAATAAGTAAAATAAATAATTCAACGTTTGGTTCATCAAAATTTCAGCCAGTCTATTAAAATTCTTTATCTCAAATATGGGCCCATATCAAATAAAAAAATCATTGAATTTTAATCCTTTGTGATAAAACTGCCCTTGCAGAGGTATTTCACAGGAATGTTGATACACTTTACCATTAAATGCCCAAAACTTAAAACAAGTGGAGTGATATTGCAGTTGTTTTAAAAAAAAAATGTAGGTTGTAATGAGTATTACTTTATTTGAACGAAAAATGCATTGCACCTGTGTATTGATGAGCACATTACTATCCTCGTTACATTATTTCTCTTGTTTCTAGATGATCTTGTTTTTTTATCATAATACCAAAGTAAAGAATGTTCAAAAATCAAGTCATTAATACTTTTAAAGATGGATGGTTGAATAAACTTTCTGAATGTTGTCAATTCGGGTAAACATGACTTAAAAGAGGATGGGCCCATGTTTTAACTAAGTTGAAATTAAACATCTTGAAATCTTGAGGAAATGTACCGAAATCATGTTGTTTTTCACATGTTTGTTTTTTTGCATATAAAACATCAAGTATTTGTATATTTGCTGATATATTTGTAAAAAGTGTGTACTTCTAAGTTGTTAACATTATAATGTAACTTTGTGTGTATAATATAAACAGTATATTATATCATGTTTCAAAATAGGGTGAGGTTATATTCTACGCATTCTTTCCTTTGTTAAGAACAATTCTGCTGTGTCAGTATAATTTAATGTCTATAGAGCAACGCATTCCTAGTTCATACACTGTGAGCAATCATGCACTGTAAACAGAATATAATATTCTTGTATGGTTGATGATCAATACATACCAGACCTCTGGTGCTCAAGTCCAAATCAATAACAAAAACACAGGATCCCTATCACCATTGATCAAGCTGTATTGGTTATCTGTTTTAGAAATGTGGTCAATGAGCATTTACAGGAATCACTTGAGGATGATTCTCTTTAACCTCAATGAGAATATAAAACATTAGGCTGACAGGGTCTTGATATTCTGTTATATTATGTGTATAGGTGTCTGAATTATAGTTTTTATGTACAGTGTTAGGTTATGTATGTTTAATGTGTATGTGTGTTAGGTTTTGGTTATGTATGAGTAATGTGTTAGTTTAGGATCAGGTGTGGTTAGTGTTTTTATCTCCTTTTTTGTTGAATTGTGGGTGTATAAGATTTGAATTTTTTTTTTGAATTAGCAACAGCAATAATTTACATTGTGTACAATAACAAGCCTTTTATTTTGTACAACTCATAAACAATACACATTTTGAAACCTACTTTTCTAGAGAAACCAACCTACTTCACTTGTTACAGCCCTGCTTTATAGAAAAGTAATTGAAATGCCTTTAATAGTTGTGTGTTATAGGGTGCCACAGTCAAGGTTATCACAACTGTTTATAGAAAGAAGCCTGATAAACAATGAAGCCTTTTTGCAATGATGAATTGAAGGGGGCATTCACAGGGTTTTTGCTAGCTCTTCTGGGAAAGGGCCCCTGAGCAAGAGTTTTCAAAATATCATCAACATTTGGCAAAAAAAAAATGGAAATTTCATCTGTGTTCCCACATTATACAGGTGGGAGAAAATAATAATATAAGCCTGCAATGTGATGAGCAACGATTTTCCTGTAGCTGGTTTTTTTTACAGTAAAATGTATAGCAACAAATAAATGCATCAATTTTCAGTGTTTTTGTTTATCTAATTTCAAGTTTTCGTATTCAATTTCAAGTTTTCATTATTCAATTTCAAGTTTTCGTTATTCAAATATTTTGAATGCTACTTCATGGACAAGTAGTACTTTGAACGTTGCACATATAACAATTGAAAACTTGTATAAACATGCTTTTTAATCTAATTGGGAAAATAAAGACTGAAATTGGTAATATCCAGGGTAATTTTTCAACTGGTAATGGGTCCCTGTTAGTGTACCAGACCCTATAAATACCTGGCAAAAACCCTGATTCATGTACCGTATATCATACATTTTTTTATAATTGAAACATGACAGAGTCAGAGGTTGAATTTTCAGAATTCTCCTTGATCTTCTTCTGCTCTTATATAATATATACTAGGAGTATTTTTGTATTAAATTGCTTGTGACAGGCATTTTTTTTTCTAATTTTTGGACAAGGTATGGGCTATATTAGAAGTCCTTATTAATTTCATCTGGCTAGCCATTGTGTATGGCATTATAGAGTTGTTTTGAAGCTTTTGCAAACTATTCTTATGACTTGTATATATAATAACAAATTACCCATGTAAAGAACTTGTTGATGAAAGCAATAGGTTCTTTAAAAATTCTGCAAACCTTATGTTCTGTAGTTTGTATGCTTAGTGTCTGACTGAGGACTGTTATTTACTGTAGTGAAACTGATATGGGTAATGAATCAAATATGTGTCACTTTGTTTGAATTCAAAAAAATGCTATGTATATGTAAGGATATATAGGGTGTTTCTGAACAATTAAAGTATCAAGTGTCATTCCGGTCTATTTCACTCAGACCCCAGGGCTTTATCAGGGTACTTCAAGGTCTTTTTAAAGGATCCATTAAAAATCAAGGAAAATATGAAATGTTTCCAAATTTGCCCCTTAAAAACACCAAACTGGAAAAAACCTGCTAAAGAGAAAAATAAGAACTGCATAAACATCAATAAAATACTTTCCATTAATGGAGTTTCCAAAATGCAGCATACTTGGAAAGAACAGAAGAATGATCATGTTGTCATTAAGATAAGCTTAGTCTTATTTCATGTTGTCAGAATTGTTATAATAATCATCCAAATCTCCTAAAAACATTTTGATGTTGATGGTCCCGTGCGTGAACTGTTTCCCAAAATGAAACTCCCTGATAAATTCTTGTTACCACTCACAAAATTATAGAAAATTCATTTTATAACTTGGATTGAAAAATGATCAATGTCTTGACAAATTTAGAAGAAAAAAATTCCTATATAATATTAAATTATATATTTGTTGAAAGGTGTATTTGTGTGGATTAATAGTATAAACTACACCTTCTTATATTTTAGGCTACTGAGTTGTTTACAGAGAAAAGCTGAAACATGGCATCGATAAAGGTAAGCAAACTGAACACATTAAATTGCATTTGGTCTCAATTCTACTCTAATTTTAAATTCATCTGTATAAAGCTACAGGTAGATTTGTACTGAAAATGTGTCAACAAGTGTGATAAAAATGAGTCACATGATGTGTATGATATCGAGGGTATATCCGGGAGAGTTTATGGTGCTGTAGTATACTGTTCCGTGTTTGTTTGTTTGGGAGGTTAGGGCCTTAGTCTCCCTTACCTGTGAAGGAGCTGTACTGAGTGTCAGGTAAAGTTGTTGCTTGTACAGGTGTATCAACAATGAAGGTGAACCTATAATGGACAGGGAGGCAGTTAGTCACACTTGGCTTTGACCAGGGATTGACAGGTTAATTGCCCACTTCATTAGGAGGACTGCCTGGAGGTCTATAGAAAAGAGATCTGTAATTGCCATAAGTTGTAAAACTTCAGCAAATAAAGAACTATATATGTATTGAGGTTTAGGCTGACCCTGTGCTCTGGCCATGGTCAGGCTGACTGATGGCTTAGCTCATAAAACAGTTGTAATATAACAATTTACTAGCTGGTGTCACTTAAACACACATAAAACTTTCAACTTAACATATATAGACATTCCTATGCTAAACAACTGTCAACCCATTTACAGCTTGCATTTTTGTATAAAAATAAATTGTAGTATACCACAATTTCCGTGATCTCCTTGTAAATTTAAAAGAAACCCACAGCCAATTTATTTTGTTCTGATGTGCAGATCATATGTAAGAGTGTATGTATTCTCCATACAACCACCACATTATACGTACATGCACATTAATTTTAACAAGATTTTGTCCTTTGCTTTAATACTGTCTTAGTAATTGCATGTCAAAATGAAAATTTGAAATTAAGTGTATGTATGGTCTGATGACACCAGTGACAAAGCAGTCCCAGATTGACAGATCACAGATCTAGAGACAATGGAGATGATTACAATTATCAATTTAAAGGGGTCGAGTGTCATTGACCAGGGGTCTTGTTGTGACCTTTTGTCATATATATACAGTATATGTTAGCCCAAGGCCTTGGGTGGGTAGAGCCAGCACTAGTACTTGTGTCAACAGATAAATGTTATGGGCTAATGATATTTCCCAGTGTGAATCCAGTGCGTAACTTTCATATATACCTAAGCTAACAGTTACAAAGATTAGCCTGTTACATAATTTATTATAAGTAAAGCTACACTCCATTATACATGAGATTACACATAAACATATCACTAAGTTGATTATAAAACAAAAGCATCCATTCCTATAAACAAAGTACTTTTCCTTACCAACTGAAATAATAGATGTATCAGTCTGGTACCAGGGTAAATATTTGCAATATGTTCCTTTGATTTACAAGCTGATGTGTAATGCACTTATGAAATGATTTTCACTGACCTGCTAAAAACATTACATTTTCTTTGTTTGTTATAATTGAGGCAGAACTACCGGGGGTAATTTTGCAAATGCAACAAGACCAGTGTGCACTAGTTTCCACATACATTTGGTTGACAGGAAATAACTCTTAAAAAACACTTATGTGAAGTAAATACACAGAAAATAATTCTACTCTGTGTCACAGCATTATAAGTTTCCTGGTACATGCTCATGATCACAGCCTTTGTGGGAAGGATAGTCTTCTGATTGAGTCATGTTTGAACAGATCTAGAGGTAGCTCTAGTTGGTGCCAATATGGTCCTTTCTGAAGTGGTAAGAGTAGGGATGTCTTTTCTTAAAATCTTTTATAAGTTGGTTTTATCCCAGCATAAAAGGACATTGATCGAATCATGTTTGTTTATACCTGATGTTTTTTGCATTTTATTGCTCTGTACAGTTATCAGCTGATGTATGTGCACTGTCAATATCACTGAAGACTTGAAGTGCTAAATATACAATAGATATACTCTATAGCAATTAGTATAATTGGTTCACATTTACACAGGAATATGTACCATTGCTTAGACATCCATTGACAAGATTACTTACTTTCATTCATCATTTCAGTAATGGTCTAACTTTTGTAATGAAGTTATATATCTGACAATAGGAAAAACTGCCTTTTTAACCCACCCTTATCTCTATCTGATGTACATGATGTAGTTACTTCCCTATAATCAGTAGAAAGGTTCAATACAATGTACAACCCATCGTTCTCAGTTTGCGTTGGTCTGCGGTAAAATGTTATCGTTCCCTGCACAGTGAAAAATGATTTTGATGGATTGTCTCCCAGTTACACTGTAAAAAAAATGTGACACTTTCGAGAAGGCTAGCAAAGTATGTTGTGGGACAAAAAAACTATATACTTCCTTGCGAAAAATAACCACCAAATGTTTGGAAAATGAGGTCTTGGGTCCTTGAGGTCTATTTTTAACTTTTACATATGGAATGAAATGATCTTATATATCTAATGTTTTAAATATAACCAATATATTAGACCTGGGTCACTTGCTGAAATGAAAAAAGGTAAAACAAAAATAATAAATTTGAAATTAAAACTGGGTATGAAAAACTTGCAAATGAGATGTATCTAATAATTTCACTGATCATGACTTCCCTATGTTACTGAAACTTGCTTACCTGTGTTTATTCGATAATAAGCCAAATAAAGTATGCTAACTTTCACTTTTAATGTTCATGGCCGTATATGATTATCTTTCAAAGTATATATCTTCTTATTGGAATTATTTGTGATTTTGACAGGGAAATAATTAGGTCGTGAATATATGTTCAGAGATATATGTCCTACATCAACATGTTACACATGTACAATTGCAGAAATTCTGTTTGACCATCAATGTAGGCCAACCCAATAACATTATAAGGAGTTTGCTTCAAGCACATGTTCACTAATCAGATCCAGCTGTAAACTTAAGAAGACTATAGGGCACATGTTTCTTAGCATTTATATTAGGGTAATTGATACTTCTTAAAAACCATTACCAGTAATTGCAAATTGCTGATGTCCATGTATTCAACTGGTGTTTTAAATTTAGATATTGCGACTGGATTGCTACCTGTGCATGTTAATTGTGCCATTGTTATACATTGTGTTTAACATGAATAGTAGACTCACTTTGAATGCTGATCTTTAGTAGGGCTTTTATGAAACAGGCTATAGCTCAGTAATGCTGCTTGTACACTAAAAAGTTACATAAATGCCAGTATCAATTGAGGGTAAATATAATAACAATCTACTTGTGTTTCATGGTTGTAGATATATAAAACAGACACATTTATAAAATAGAACTGACTTTTGCAGATGATCTATAATAGCATGGGCCTTGGCGATAGTTGTTCAACTATTGCAAGTGTTGCCATAGTTGTATATGTGTATTGAAATATTATTGCTGTGGTATTTAAAAAAAACAACACATTTAAATGTGTTGTCAACGTTTAAATTGTAAACTGTAAATAGAGCATGAATGGAAATAAATTTTAATTGCCTTTAACACATTCACCCCTGAAAACACATTTGAACTCTTCCAATTCAAAGGTTTGAATAGTTCATTATGAAATTTCAGGGGTCAATGAGTTAACCTTTTAATTCACAAGGATCTAATTTGTCAATATGAATATTAAGCCATGTATGTGGTACATGCAGGCCTCGAATTTCACTCTTTATGACTCGCTATTTGCGAGTAGATTACCGAGAATAGCAAGTAGGAAAAATATGCACTTGCTTTTTTCTGCGAGTGGTTATATCATACATACACTTGATCAATTCCATAAAAAACCAATAAAGTAAGTGTTGCTCGTGGAAAATGCAGTTGTTATTTATGTTTTGCATGTCGAGCCTGTGATCGTCGTAACATGTGAAACACCAAAATGGCCGTCACATCTGCCATTCGGAGCATCTCTCCATTTACCCAAACGGCAGCTGTGAATGGTATAGCAGTAATTTGGTAGCCACAGAGTTGCGTATTTTTTAACCGGAAATGAAGTATGTGAAAGTGAAAGTAGAAGTTCAGTGTCAACAAATATACGACTAGTTGTAGCGGGATTTACATTATTTAAAAAAGAAATAGGAGGTATATAGGGGTAAGTGGTGGAGAAGGGTTATTAATATGTATTTCACAACGGAAGGAAAATAATTTTTGAATAAAAAACAAATTCCCCATCAAGAAAAATTCCCCCAAGAAGGAGAAAGTTTCCCCAAAATATGGGAAAATATATATAATTGCAAATAAAATTGATTAAATCATTGTAACATAAAAAAAATAACTCACAATACTGTTTATCTTGTATCTGGGATCACTTTTCGTCCGAATCACACAATAGGATTTTTTAATCTATATTAACATAGTAAATTTTTTAAACTTTTGTTTTTAACAGATTATATAAAATTCACCTCTATGAATGTCAGATATTTTATCACTCAAATGGGCTTAAAATCCATCTCCTTGCATCTTCAAATACCATTTTTTTCCGGGGGAGACCCCCCATACCCCCCTTACGAGAGGGGGGGCTACCTGCCCCCCTCTCGTGCTCTCCCCCTGGCTCCTGCCTGCGGCAGTCGCCTCCGCGCCAGGCCTTCGGCCTGGCTTCTGGCAAGTACAATATTATTTCAGCAAGTAAAAATTTTAGGCACTTGCTTTTTTTAGCAAGTGACATAAAATGTGAAATTCGAGGCCTGACATGTACTTATATTACTGTTGCTCTTATTTATGTCTTGAACTAGATCCCGCAATAATGTCTGTAACTATAAATTTTTGCTGCTTTGTTGAATTCCTGGTCAAATCCTTCCGTACATGTTAAGTACAAAAATAACTCTTGCCATGAAAATTGCTTGGTATACAGTTTACTTATCTTGCAACAGTAAATTATATATCGTCTAGATTTCGAACTAGCTGATCAGGTTACAGCATTTCAGAAATATAGCACTTCAATGACTCCATTGACTGGCTCCATCATCTTTGAACATTGTCTTTAATAAATTAAAGACCGTGTAATTGGAGACATTCCCAGGCCTTACCAAAAGCACTCGTCCACACGCCCTGACTAGTGATAATGACATATATGGTGCCGAGTGGTTTAACCTATGCTACTCGTCCATGTGCCAAGTATTTTTTTTCCCGTATTAAATTTGTTCAACAACACTTTCATTATTGTATTAATAAATACCAGTAAAACTGAAGTAGAATCAAATAAAACTAATATCTAGAATCTGATATGTCTTCGTAGTTCTGTGATTTATATTTGACAGTAGATCATTAGTATTGGCAGTGCGCTTGCAGGTTTGCCACAAGCTTGCAAGCGCTAAATGATGCTTACTCTAGCTCTGGACGCTTCTAGGGTAAAGTATTAGGACACCCTCTCTTATGTCCTGCAAAACCTAGATGGAATAAGTGTCAGTTGCCCCAGGAAATTTTGCAGATGGTTTCGGGTTCTGTACACAAAATAGCACTTGTATGCACACATAAAAACACTACATCATTTTACAATCAATTGCCGTTTATATTGTGCCAAGTAAAAATCATATGTGCTGAATGACTTTCTTTACTTACTAGTACTACTAAGCACAATGGTGAACTGGTTAAAAAAGTTATTCGAGGGCCTGCATTCCCAACTAACCATAGATTTATAATATGTACAATTTTGAATTACTGATTAACAAGTGTCTTGACTTATATCCACAGCGATTAGGATATGTATATATGTGGTTTTAAATTTTAACTTCTTCACATCACAATTGTTTGTTCCACATTTAGGATACCAAGTCACCAGGAAAGACCTCTAGGTCCCGATCCAAGTCTAAGTCCAGGAGCCGTAGTCGTAGTCGCAGCAGAAGCAGATCAAGAGGACGTGCTTCATCAGCAACTCGCCAACGCAAACCCACCACCCCTAAACCCAAAAAGGAAAAGATGGAGTCAAACTCACCAGCCAGGACAAGAAACAGAACCCCTGAAAGGGCTGCAACTCCAACCAGAAAGTCTGCTCGTCTTCAGAACCTGGTGATTATGATTTGACATGTTAACATTATTCATAGGATAAAAAATCATACTCGACTTAAATGTGATTAGAATAACCTTATAATAACTTTATAGGAAGGAGAATGTATTCCCTTTTCAAAGTATTTTTACTTGTCTTGAAACAAAATGAAACGTCTTCATTTTAAAATTTCTGTTTGATAGACCCTTGCCCCAGAGGAGAGGAAGCCATTGGAGTTTGAACCATCAACGGAGGAGGAGAAGCGTGTTAGCCGCACAAAGAAGACAGAGTTTGGAGGAGCCATTGGATCATTTTTCATGATCTTAGGACTTCCATTCACAGTTTACTTTTTCAACTTTGTTTGCAGCAAGGTAGTCACATAAGATATTTTATCTCTTTTAAAACTAGCTGTTATGTATACAGTGTTGCTTAATTTAATAGTATTCAAAGTTGTTATACAGTTGTGTATGTTTTGGGAATATATTTAATTAAAATAAACTTTGTTTCTGTAGAACAATTGCAAGCCCCAGCTACCCGTTGTGTCATTGGACTGGAGGAATTTCTTTGACGGTCAGGCTGCTGCGATATACCTCGGGTGGATGGCTTTCCAGGCTGTACTCTATATGTTACCTGTTGGGCCAGTGGTCATGGGTCAGCCGCTTCGTTCTGGTCAGCGACTTAAGTACAGGTGTAATGGTAAGACTCTAAGGCCATAATAAATTAATTGCTAGATTCTCATCCCCGCCCGCCCCCACTTTGAGGCCCCGCCCCGATTTTTTTTATT
>JAUMHH010220787.1:0-12187 GCA_032359455.1 Chlamys rubida
GTAATCCGTGCGCACGGTTTGTTAATCCGTGCGCACGGTTTGGTAATCCGTGCGCACGGTTTGTTAATTCGTGCGCACGGTTTGGTAACCCGTGCGCACGGTTTGTTAATCCGTGCGCACGGTTTGGTAATCCGTGCGCACGGTTTGGTAATCCGTGCGCACGGTTTGTTAATCCGTGCGCACGGTTTGGCAACCCGTGCGCACGGTTTGTTAATCCGTGCGCACGGTTTGGTAATCCGTGCGCACGGTTTAGTAAATGTTTTACCATGTCCCTTCGGGGGCTCCGTACGAATAGGAATCTGGGTTTGGTCGAAATAAGTGACATAGCTTTCGTAATACAATATGATTTAAACAATTCATCCGTGAAGTCACTGTAACAAACATATAAATACTGTATGCATCAGAGATTGTTTTTGCATATTTCACAGCAACATACCCATTACGTGACAGTAACACTCCCGGGACAGTACAATACCCTACCCTAAAATACCTAGTCGGGAGATGACTTATAGTTTTTCCATACAAAAGCGTTACTGATATAATGTGTATTAAGGAAATCAATAGGTTAATATTTCAATATCTACTCAAGTTGGACTCAATGCAACTACCAAATGTCACCTGTTTCATTTACCGATGAATTTGACCAGATTAACATCGCCTGTGCGTATGAATACATATCTCAGATTTTGCGAAGGGAGATAACTATTGACATCTTTAAACATAGAAGATATCACTTGTATGAGATTTTACATTTGTATTGAACCTACACAAGAAAGTGTTCAGGCAACCAAAACAAAAACGATCAATCAGCAAAACATTATCAGCTAACGGTTTCTAGCGGTAGTGACAAGTACTGTACTAGAAATTCTCCCCCAAGCTACCCATTCTGCTTCTTGTGCCAGTGTCACCGCCCGGTACAAATCGAAAACAACATGTATCACACATCCTTGTGGTCCCGTCATATATGAAACGCTGTCGAACAGCCAACTGCCATATACATTTGCTTCGTATTTTCAAGCAACTTCTGGTTTCCTGTCTAATTCGACATTCAATTAATACAGCTTCATATTTCAGAAGATGGAGAACTTCGAAATTTAGCGGCTTTCCATTTCGAGCTAGTAAAAAGATGGCTGCCTTAGACTCACAGCTGAGCCTGCGCACCGCGTCTTGACATTATTCTTTCGCGCTGGCACTTCAGAAAAAGTTTAACGTATGATTTTATCAACAAAATTTAAATATGACATTTAAAATATGGTTTTGTGATTTTTTTCTTCATAATTTGGCTATATTGAACTATAAACGTACACCATTATGGTGTATGATGGTGCTTCAATGACGGATTATAATTTTTTACATAACGTCAATACGTAGCCTTCACAAACTCCCAGAATCTTGTACAAAATATCAGAGTGGACGTTGATTGAAATACAGGTTTTAAAATCTTGCTTTGGTCGATTTCATGGGGTGATGAATTGCAAGATTTAATACTTAAATTAAATTTTCTTAAAAACAAGCAATGCTTTACAATAAAGGAACTTCAGTTAGGAAATCCCTCTAAGGACGCTCCACCCTTTCGCAATTATCCAACAGAATTCGTTTATACTTTTACAAAAACGATTATGCCACTACATGTACATGTATGTGTGGCATTGTTCGGTACAATAACAAACAATAAAAGGGTGAAAAGAAGCATTGATTATCAACCCTACAAATATTTTATTTATCACAAAATACATAAAAACGTTAGACAAGTGCTTTTCATTATAATTTTATCGATAAAAGTGATTATCCCTAGATAAAGGCAATGAGGACACATATGTGCATACAAAAGAGTGAAAAATTGAACAAAATATACGCAATGTCTTTATAATTCATTTCTTATACATTTTACAATTACTTTGATCCTGATGAAAGTTGTCCTTGAAAAAGATCGACACGATTTGCAGAGGGATAATATTAACACACTGACATTTATCTCTTTTTACATATGTTTTAACATCAACAAGAGGTCCAATGGACCTGTATCGCTCACATGGTATTTATCTCACAATGGTAGCCTACCGCATTACGTCCCTTTATAGTTGGCCGCTAATACACATTGGCGCTTTCTGTCAACGGTAGTGCCGGTTTGAGCTCGTATGCAACGCTCCGATGTAAACAATGCGAATATTGCGCGACTATTGACGTCTGTATTCTTACCACAATTATTATGATGTAAGTGCTATTTTATGTTTATGGTTAAATGTGTTGCGTTGCATTATGTCGGAGATAGCCTCGTGCCGTTTAGCACGTGTTCAATTGTGACGTCAATAAATGCGTCATCGGCAGTTATAACGTCATCAAAATTGAATGAAGGTATGTATAACCCACATGTGTTTTTGTTTACAAACATGGCAGACTTCTGTCGGTGGTTGTTAGTTGTGACTAAAAAATTAGGATGGAAGAAAAAGAATCATCCCCTACCTTGAGGGTCTAACAGAGAAATATCCAACCCTCTGGGTAATTTTTTTGGTAGTCTAGTTTAAAGACAACCAAAAAAATCACCCTCGGGTTAGAGATTTCTCTTTCACACCCTCAAGGTAGGGGATGATTCTATTAGTCAACATTTTTTCGAGGGCATCTATACATGTAGCCTAACTGTCTAAACGTCAACACTGACTGACTCTACTCCTGGACCTAGATATGTTATGTGTCTGATTGATCAGCCTATAACGTCATCATAAGTGACACACCTGTGTTATGGTGTTTGCCGGCGAGCCACATAACCCTTGGATACTGAAGTCAAATTAAAGGTATTTTTTGTGCACTTTTACTTGAGTGAGAGAGATAGTGGGGGGATAAGGAAGCACAGGTGTTCGTTACAAATATCATCCTAAACTGATATGGGTCACACAGCATATAAACATATCAGGCTTTATTTCAAAAAGCTATAATAATTAGTTATTTTTAAGGTGAATTTGGGTATTTTTTTCGGGAGTTGTGACTGAAAAAATAGGATGAAAGAAACATAATCATCCCCTACCTTGAGGGTCTAACAGAGAAATATCCAACCCTCGGGGTGATTCTTTTGGTAGTCTAACCCTCGGCAGAGCCTCGGGTTAGACAACCAAAACAAATCACCCTCGGGTTAGAGATTTCTCTTCCACACCCTCAAGGTAGGGGAAGATTCAATTAGTCAACATTTTTTCGAGAGCATCTATATTTCAAAAAGCTATGATAATCAGTTATTTTTAAGGTGAATTTGGGTATTTTAAACATGCATATTTGTTTATACTTGTATGTGCTATGACAGTCAAGGGTGTGTACTTTAAGACATTTTTAACAAACCCCTGTGGTCCGAGAAAGCAAATATTTTGATTAGATATGTTTAAAGATATTTATTGAATCACTACTAACTGTTGAACAGAAAATTATATGTACATGTCAATATGTATTTAACTGTGTGATTCACATTTGCTTTTGTAACTATCCATAGACAAATGCAATAGCTAACATCTGTGCGTCAACCTTTATTTACATCCCAAGTCTTGCTCAAAACAATTATGTGTAGCTGATGCACTTTTGACATTTTGTAACTGTGATTGTACCTGTACAGTACAGTTCAGCCATACAAGTTCCAGACAAAAACATCTGGACTACGTACAACTTGTCAAGTGTAAACATGTATGTATTGATGCCTAAACTCAATTCATAACATCTAGTAATGTACAAGAAAATACACATATCAACTTTGAAATATGCACACATTCAACATATTTGCATCAATACAAAAATATCCATTTTGATGAGCCAAGAGATATAATGAGTTTTCACAAAGTTAGCAAAAAGTCCCACAAAAGAAAGAGTCCAGGAATCACATATCCAATAAAAACATCAATGTGACAAATTTAATAAAAATATAAAATTTAATTGCTGAAATAAAAAATGTATCATACACTTTTTACACATGTCACAACACACAATAACTATATACATTATTATAACTTAGATGAAAGGAGTATCACACATGATAAGGAAAAAGTAATTGAAAGGTGACCTTTAGAGTGAATAAAGGATACAGGCAAAATATCAGTGTTTTGACTCAAGATGTAAACACATTTTACCCCTGTAACCTTGAAAGTCAAACAAGGACATTAAGTTGAACAATTTTCATAGCCCTTTATCCTAGAATACAACTTGCCAAATACAACCATCCTATACCTTTTGTTAATTGATACGATGACTATTAAAGATTTAGACACAAATGGGAAGATCTGACCTTGACAATATGATAGCTCTTTATCTGAGCATGCAACTGGTAACGTACAATAGTATCACTATCATTTGTATTTTTATTATTTAGAAGAAGTCGTTTAAAGTTTTTGACATATTTTAATCCTGTGACCTTGAATATGGTTGAAGGTCATTCATTTCAATAACATTGATAGCCCTTCATCACAGCATGCTACTGAACAAATATCATAACCCTAGATATTTTGATTTTTCAGAAGAAGTCGCTTAAAATGTCAACATATTTGACCCCGTGATCTTGAATATGGGTGAAGGTCATTCATTTGAACAAAGTTAATAGCCCTTCATCCCAGTTTCCTAATCAGCAAATACCATCACTCTAGGCCTATTGGTTATTAAGAAGAAGTTGTTGAAAGTAAAATTTTGACGTCGGACGACGGACACTGTGCCACGGCATAAGCTCACTGGGCCTTTCAGGCCAGGTTAGCTAATAATGATGAAAATAAATTGAAATTATGATAACGTCACTTTAAATTGTCACTTTACAGTTCTTTTATGGAAACTAAATTACTCTCAATTTTACACACTTAGGACATCATTTCACAGCCCGCTAGCGCATGGTATATTTACATGTCGTGTACATACATGTATGTAGCCAGAGTCTATCACATTGTATGTCGTTTTCACGTGCACCCACACAATTCACACAGAGTATTTGAAAACAAAATTAACTCGACAGAGCGTATCTCGCTCGACAGCAAAATTCGTTACGACCTCGAGCTTGTGAATTATTGTAAGCACGTGATATGTACATACATGTATGAGGTCGGTACACAAAACACATCAGTCCGCATTTCATGCGCTTCACATACGACATTCTTGAAGTCCTGATCTAATGTCGGTGTATTCCCGTGAGTCAGTCTACGTCTTTGTATCTGAAGTTTTATTTCGGTAGTACGTGTGATTATCTGGTGATGACATATCATCGTCACGCACGTGTACTATTATTTAACCGGTGTTACTATAATTTACACTACGGCATTGAAATGCCCGATACGCAATATGGAAATGATGACACAAAAAATACGACGAGAAAAAACATGTGTATTACGGAGAATGGGAGTTTCTTAGGTTAAGGAACATTCGTGAAACTTGGGCCCGGATCACTACAGTAACACATCCGGGCCAGGACAGTAACATATCCGGGTCAAGACATTAACATTTCCGGGTCAGGACAGTAAAATACCTGAACAAAATAATAACATACTAGGAACGGGAGGGTAAAATAACCGGACTATAACAGTAGCCTTGGTATCCTGAGTAGTACAAAAATACATACCTGGGTCAGTACGATAATATGATCGGATCGGGAAGTAATCTACATGGGAAAGTACAGTACAATATCCGAACCACGACAAAAAATAACCGCATTGTAAACAACACACTGGAAAAAAGACAATGCAAGTCAAATAACCTGATATCCATGAGACATCCTGGTTTGTTTTTCATTAACGACATTTGGAATTGGGATATATGTCAGTTTAAAGTTGTTTTATAACGCCATTTGTGCGATTTGTCCTAAATGTACGTCTATACCATAATAACAATTGCCGTGTTTTCCCAAATAAAAAACATAAGAACAGTAACTGTGTTTACACGCCAATAAAATGAGTCAGGAGCGTGACCTAGCCGGTGACGTAACAATTGGCGTAGGAATGCATGCAAACAAAAGCCACGAGTTGGTATCATTTAAATGAAGTTTGTAAAAACACGTAAAATTCTGTTCGTGTCAGGTCACAAGAATGAGGCAAGTGTGCGTAGTTACAGTCGAGACTACACTGTATATACGCAACTGCCCAGAAACAGTCTTTCAGTGTTACATTTGTACACTTACAACAATAAGTACCGGCCACGACACCTCCGTCTCGGAAAGAGACACACATACTCTGTCTGTTGTCCCAAATAATTCGACAGTAACCTGTCCAAATTAAACCTCAATTCTCTTGTCAAATGTGCAATTGACGTCAGGCATTGCACTTTTAACATTAAAATGTAGGCTCGGATCACAACAGGACACACCGATTGGACTCGTAATTTTGATCACCTGTGTATTTTCCGCCTCGTTATTCTACATCCGCAGTTAAGTCTTGTGTTTTGTAATTGTTGCGGAGAAATTATTGTTTTTTAATAATTATTACAAAATTATTATTTGTAGCACAAATTGTTACATTTTTATGATGCATTTCTTTTCGAGTAATTTTATAAAAATAACAAAGTTACAATAGAGGATTTTTTTGTTTTGTTTCGAAGGGTGAAAGTGGGGCGGAGTGTAGCTGTCTGAGCTTCAACCGAATGCATCGTCACTTTCACTTTCGAATACAATTACAATTGAAATGGCGTAACTAACGTCTCTGTTAATGGATGATTTTTTAAGGAAAAAATTGAAAATAAAAGAATCATCTTTCAACTTTTCATTGTTTATGAGGTTATAAATCAAGTAGAGCACGCCGTAAATTACACATGAACGATCTGTGTTCATGCAATTTACAGCGTGCTCTATTTGATTTATTACCTCATAAACAAAGAAAAAAGATAATCCTTGATAGAATAAAAAGTGAAAAAAACAATAGCATAGTTAGATAAGTTTTCGAATATTGAAGAAATAATCAACGTATCGTGAATTATCATATGGGTGAAATAAATAACGAGGGTGAGACATTTTTGAACAAAAATAATAATAATAACGAAGGCCGCTTCCGGCCTGAATTGAATATTTTCCCATCATTTTCAAATTCCAAGTTACATTTTCTACCATGATACACGCACATACGTTGATTATATTCATTTTACCAAATAAATGTAATGAAAGGTTTTTTCGGGAATATCTCAGTGTCCATACACTTATGAAAAGCAAGGTGACATTGATAATCTAATTATTTACCTTAAGCTGTTCTGTTGCGCGCGCTAACATTTGTCACGTGATAACTATTATTCTTCATTTCACACTAGGCTGTTGTTTTATCATTTCTGACCCTGTAGGCAGTCGTCCTATTTTGTCTATTCGACCTTAATATATTTGAGAAGGTTTTTTTTTCATTTGAAGTCGCCATTTGGTCAACAGGCGATAAATACTGACGTCATGCTTTAATCTAAATGTTTATTTCAATCAATCAAATCCACCAATATATCAAATAGCTCGGGCTAGTCAACACAGAAAATCAGCATTTGACTGATTTGCAAACACTATTTCAAGTTAAGTTCGCGATAAGTTCAGCAGAACATTCTGCCTGTGTGCTTTAAAGGTAATCGTCCGCAAGCAAAAATTCAAATACATGTACATACAAAACAAGTACTAATTGTAATGGGGGACCATTACAGATGTCCCCCAAACTGCCCCAATAGTCGCAAAGATGCATCAGAAAAGGTTCGCACAGTCTTAATACAACTACAATATACGTACTAAATTTTAGTGAAATCAAATAATTTCTCAATTGCGACCAATCAGAAGCCTCAGTGTAGTTGCTATGGCGATTGAATTCGCAGTCCCCTGATACACCTATATACCAATTTTCATAAAGATCGAGAAAAAAATATATTAATTTCGACCAATCAGAGGCCATGAATGTAGTGTTGTATATGGAGGAAAACAGGTTACTTAGTGATAGGCTATTTGGATTTTTATCTGGGAGGTCAACATTGCTCCAATTACTTAAAACCTGGATGACTTGACTAAAATTTTAGATAATAGTAAAGAATTGTATGTAGTTTACATGGTCTTTATGAAGGCGTTCGATAGAGTTCCACACAGACGTCTATTGAATAAAGTCCGAAGTTATGGATTAAGTACACAGATAATATGTTGAATAGAACGTTTTTTAAGTAATCGGAAACAAAGAGTGGTTGTAAATGGGACATTGTCAGCAGAAAACACATGCATTACTCATTAATGGAATACCTAAAGGAAGTGTGCTAGGTCCAATACTTCATATATACATTAACGACCTACCGAAGTGGACTTCTTCGCCAACCTTTATGTTTTCTGATTACACTAAGGTTGTACAGAATAATATCTGATGATACCAATGAAAGCTTTGATGAAATTTTTGGATAAGTGTCTATTGATTCCACCCTAAAAAGTGTAAAGTTATGACCGTGTCAACAAAACATAAAAAGAAAGAACCACGATATCATCTAACGGACAAGGAGTTAGAAATTATAGCATTGGAAAACATTACATCGGAGAAAGATTTAGGGGTTGTATTAGACCAGGACTTGAGCTTTAAAACACATAACCAACAAGCAATAAATAATTACTAACAGCAAAGTCGGTGTCATAAGGAGATCATTTGTATATTTGGATCAAAAAATGTTCTCAAATCTTTTAAAAGCGCTGGTTTGACCTCATTTACAGTGCGCTGCAAGTGTTTGGAGTCCACACAAAATTAAGGACATCGAAAGGATAGAGAACGTTCAAAGAAGATCTACAAATTTAAGACCATTACATGTAGCTACAGCGAGATAATACGCCGATTGGAGCTTCCAGCTCTATCTTACAGAGCCTTGCGCGGAGATTTGATCAACGTATTCAAGTTTATGAATTGGCTATATGATCCAAATGTTGGTGGATGGATTGATCGATCTCGCCGCTCAAGGAAAAACTCGTGGATACAGTATAAAAAATACTCGCCGCTCAAGGAAAACTCGTGGTTACAGTATAAAAAATACTCAAACAACATTGTCATTAAAATTGATATCTGGAATAGTCTCACACAAGATGTTATTTCATCTCGTAACGTATTTGATTTTGAAAAATACCAAAAACGAATTCTGGAAAGATCTTGAGTTGAAGTACGATCATACTGCGTCGTTTTTAAAGTCTTATATTATGTTTACCACATTGTATTTCAAATTATATTGATGTGGATATAGAGGCAGCAATGCCTGCGTCCACTGATATTCTATTAAGTCATATCAAATGAACTTGGCCGGTTACACGTGATCGCCATCGATTGTGTGGTGGGTTTGTACCACTGTCTGGGGTCTCAACTCTAACCGATCACGTGGTAAATGAACCATTACATGTACATCAGTTCCATGTGCTAATACATTGTGAAATATGTCAAACCCGATTGGAACAACCTTTTTTAACAGTGCCCCTGCCTTTGCCATCTCCGGTAACTAGGTCAGCCATTTTGTTTGCAAACGTAGAAGTTGAATTGCGTACGAATATGATCTGATTCCCACGGTGACAAGACTCATTTGCATGGTTATTGTACGTGTACTTTATCGGTTTTATTGAACGGCAAAATTGCACGGAAACAGTCTGTATCATATACTAAGAAAACAATCAACGTGCTTTATATAATAGCACTGTTTAATTATGTGAGTTGTTGATTGATAGGACATAAGCAAGTTACCGTCCACAGAACCTTACCTCTATATGTAATATTCACGGTGTCTATGACGGACGGTGTCTGTAGATCTACCTGCCACCAGGCCTCGGTCGGTCCTTCCGCCGTGTGTGTACAGCAGTTGGAGGTTACATTTGTGAGGACACATCCGTCTACGGCTTTAGAGCTGTCGTAGCTACCGTGGTCAGAACTTTGACTTGTGGCTTTACCAATTGCAATGTTTTCTGAAATAGAGCATTCGAATAATTTTTCGTATTGTTTATATGTTTGAAACCAATTTTATTATATGTAGAGATTGTTATGCATTCAATCAGCAATTTGGAGGACTGTGTCGATATGAGATTCAATCAAATAGATTTGCGTGTTTTTTACTTCAGCATAATATCCTTCAATATCTATAATTTGAATGAGAAATCAAAGCAATCGTTAGAAAGAAAAGTATTCCCTTCATACACAGATGGAATGTGAGGTTTCCACCACAATTCATTATACTGTACATTTACTATTAACTACAACGCAGATGACTTATTTAAAGGGTAAAATCAAGACGTCCGACATAGATTCATCACACTGATTTGGGGAGGATTTATACAGGTATAAAAGCAAATTAACGACAGTTGTAACATCAGGGTTTGGTTTGGTTTGGTTAGGGGTTTCAATCCTTCTTACAACTACAGTTCGATTGGGTCACTTAAAGGTAATTTGAAAGCGTCATTTCACTGAAATATTATAACATAACTACGGCCAGAAACATGCTGGTTAAGGAGACATCAGCGTATAGAATGAGTATAGATAAGATGGTAGGAAAGGATAAAAGTCTCGGGTGTCGGATAGGGGGCAGCTGATGAACTTGGTACTGTCTATGTCTTTAAGAGGTCATCACTTACGATTTCAACAATTTGGATACAATGGCTATATTTCATATAGTTATGAATTTGTATGGGTATATGTACCTGAGAAAGTGATAGAATATACGGATGTTTTCATGCGTGCTTCGCATTTATGGATATGGTTTTCGACATGAAATCATTTAATATCCTCCATCTATTGCCCTTTTGGTAGAGAAATGCGATTTGTTTTCTCGAGATATATGATGTTTAACAATGACGAAGCCCAAATAAAATATACCGAAATAGATCAATGACACAGAAGCGAAGATAACCAAGGATCAATGCCATTGTTGTCGCCGGCGTGAAGGAAAACAAAGTTTAATTTCCCCGTCTTGTATCCTGGTCTGCCTAATTTTCCTTTGAAGTTGCATGTAGAATAAATCCAAAATCGGAAGTTGCTGTACACTTTACATTTACATCAGCCACTCAAATAACGGAGAAGTCCACATATGACAAGATATAGAGAACGTGGAGGATAAGGGTTCCTGTCTTTCTTCCTCGTTTCCATGACGAATCTTGACAGGAACTAACTCATTTGCTCACAAGTCATTTCAAGAAATTCCGGCATCCCTTCACCACCAGTTTGGTTTCCAATTTGGCCAAACTTTCATAATTATACACCCCTCGCCCAAACTGTATTCTTTTTTAAGCTGTCAAATAAGCACTTTCATTTGCTGGGTAGATTATGCTTTCACGAAACGTTTGTTTTCTAATTTAGGAAGTTCCGTTTCTGGTAGCTCTAGTTCAAATGTCCCGTGTCCATTCAGCTCAGACAATTTGTTTGAAGAAGCGACAGGTTCACAGTATTTAGAAACACACCGAGTCAGCGACAGTTCGGAAATCCCATCAAAAGCTAAATCACTTTCTTTCTTTTTCCTGGCATGCCTGAGATAACACAATGCCATCCAAATCATATCTTTGTCATAATGAAAGGAAATCCGGGTCTTTTAAATTGATCGTGGAGCTAGCTGATGGAGTTGACATCCTGCTCCTTACAAAGCCCGAATGAAAAATAAGAGAAAATTAAGGCATGATTTCTGGTTGAACTCCTAACTGATATTTGGTTGGATTTGTCGGGAAATGTACTCAGGACGCAAGTTAGTTCTGATTGGTTCCCAGATGGTTAGTTGCATTTATTGAATGTTTCGGTGGGCGTTAACTCCGCCGAAATACCTCGTGATACACTCGCCTAGACATTCAACAACTATAACTTGTGATCACTATATATCTAATCAGACACGCTGCTATTTATATAAGGTATAATATAATCGCATAAGATATAATGAAACCATCGATGTTAAGTTAGACTTCTGAACAAATTTCTGTCAGTACGTCTCCATTATAAAAGGTAGACATTTCCTAATAGATCTAATACACACGTGCACGGTATTAATTTAAAGATCTTCATATTTTATGTGTTCTCCAGCTGTGTCAATATCCCGTAAGAAATTAAAGCACACATACACACACACCAACACACACCCACACACACCCTTACACCACACACACACACACACACACACACACACAAGGTCGTACATTGTATGGTCGCTATATAAAAGTGGAATTATTGAATTTTTAGAGATAAGATTGATAGAGAACAGATAGGATAAGGAGGGGGAGAGGAAAGGGGGGGGGGGCGGGAAGGGGAGGTTG
>JAUMHH010220798.1:0-12187 GCA_032359455.1 Chlamys rubida
CAAATAATGATCAAGTTAAAAAGCAAGCATGCATCTAAAAAAATGTATCAAACACTAGATGCCCATGGTTAACTATGATCTTTTTATAGCCAACCTAATAGATTCAGCAGAGTGTCGATGTGGGCATCACTGTGAAGATTCTTAACATTTTTACCCTTTTTTGTCCCTTATATCAGAACGTACGTAGTATATTATATACAGATTTAGCATGGTATGAAGGTGTTATTGATGTAAACTTACTTTGTAATGGTGACACAAGTGCTTCTTCAAATGCTAATAACAAAATTACCAAATCAGTACACTGCTTCTCTATCTATACCCTCAACCCCCCCGACTTAAGTCATCTATAAGTTGGAAAAACTTACTGACTAATCCTATTGTCATAGTATATATCAATAAAATATGTTTAAACTGACCGTGTGAAAATATCCTCATAAAGAGTATGTCATCACCGTTTTACTGAAAACAGACACGACGCTCTTAGACACAACACGGTTTGATCTACAATGTGTTAGCCTTACTTACGTTGTGGAGCTGTAATTGTCTGTTAGATCGTTAGCCATAAGCGTGGGAGAAGATGGGACATTGACAAATAAAGCCTTCCCCGTAATAGTCGAGCATGCACACATTTGGAAAATGTTAGACTTCTCTCAACCCCGGACAGATCGAGAGGGTTTAGCTGTATCAACAGCACAGTGACGAACTGACACGGTGAGAGCTCATAGACATTGATGTCCAGTTTCCGAGGATTTGAAAGTCATTCGCGTTATATCTCTCCTGTGTTAATGGAACCATAAGACCATCTAATGGCCTTATAACTTAAATCGTGGGACAACACGCCAAAGAGGAGCTGTAATTGACGTTCTACTGTCTCATGAACATCTTCCATTTAGGCAAACGTCCAGATAAGTATATATATATATAAACTGTACATAACAGCATCCTTTCTGCACTGAACATGTAATTTACAACAATGCTAAGTGGTGTATGGACCATGATGAACATATACATATGGTACGGCCAGAACTAAACAAAAAATTATATCGAAGATATTTTGGATATCAATGAGATGCAAACCGGATATAGAAAGCGTAATAACTGGATAAAGATACTGGCTGAGAAGTATGTTAACCGGATGTGGATATGATGCAGGTCATTTGTTAACCGGAAATGACGGGCTGTAAATCGTACCTTGCTTGCTTGGCTGATCGATTGCTTCTAAACGACGTAGTGATGTATAAGTATCACGATATTAGTCAACGGTAGGATATCGAAATGGTCAAAATATTACCTATTTATAATATACAAAACCATGTAAATAAATAACACAAATCAATGGAAGTCGAAGAGGGATTAGAAATGAATTGAACCGGAATTAAAACAGATATGATGCGTGCCAGGCAGATAGCGCACGTGTTGGCGGATTTGGGTCGATCCAAGATATGACCTATGTGCGCAACTTGCAGTATCGCGCATGCAAAAGCAAACTATATCACGTACAAGTGTATGATACATAGATAAACTACAAGTAGCAATAATGGCGCAGTCGTTAAGGATAACCTAGTTTTATACACCGACAACAACATATACCCTTGTAGTACTTCTTGGACGAACCTAGCTCTGGGCGGTGATCAAACGTAAACCAACGATTGCAGTAAATAAGTAAATAAATAAATAAATAAGTTGATAAATAAAACTAAAGAGTGTCATGATATTTGAAATTATTTTCCGCACATTATACAGTGTAATGATGCAAAACCAATTGTCGTACAAAGTTGTACTACATGGTGCTCAACATACCAGTTGTTAATTGAAACAGACATGGAATAGGAGCGATGTTGTAGAAACTATAAAATAAATGTCAGTTGAACCGATAAATTTGCAAAAATGAAATGATTTCCTTACAAAATAGTCATTGAAAGGTTACTGAACCAAAAATAAACAGTTATACAACATACATGTAATTATCGATAGGTCAAGTCCTGTGTAATATCCAAAAGGTGTTGCATTGTTCCCAGCGATCAACTGATAGTGTTTGTAACAACTTAGATATTAACAGTATTCTAACGGCTTGACTCTGGCACATTTGAAGTGTGCGCAAAAGGTCATGATTATTCAACATTTGGCATACATGCTGGACAATGACTTACATGACAGACTACGGCATAACTAGAACAAACTCCCCTATAACGAATCCACACGAATGTTTGGACACGATTACAATGTATTATATATGTTATTCACAATGGAAACAAGAAAAAAGGAATCAATGACTTTTGTTATTTATAAGTTATCCCAGTTTTCTTGGTAATACAGTACAGTATACAGAATCTGTATATATCTGGATAAATGTGTAATGTGGTTTGTCGAGTCTTTGACGGTATGCCAAATGTCAAAATGCGTGTAAAGTTGCAAAAAGAATGCACAATATGCACACCAAAGTATGGATTCTTCATTTACTCCGACAGTTTTTAATCCACACGCCTTTGGGCTGTGTTTGGTATATGTGCAGACACACTTTCTTTTTTACATTAAGTACTGACTAGAAAGTTCTTTGTTGTGAAATTGTTAAAATAATTTTTCCCGAGGTAAATAAGACTACCTCAACAACTGTGCATAATATCTTCATTTCTTCCAATGGCCTTGAGTATTTCTGCTTCTCCATGTGACCATCGTTCCTGCACGCAAACATAAACTTATATCAGTATACTCTTTACAGTTCGTGATTTGAAGTGATCCCTGATGTAAACATATCATGCGCGTATGTCGATGTTGTTGTGGAAAATATGTCAGTGCTATACCGGTGATATCTTTACTCTTTACCTTGGAGTAGTTGAAACGCTCACTTGACGAACGCTAGTGATAAACACAGCTTTAAACTGCGATCTGGTAACTCACAGGAACATTGTGTATCGTTGTGTTACGGGAGGACAGAAAGGTTAGAGTGTTTCCTCCTTGCATTCCCTGTTCTTAAGCACGAGTCAGATATATGCATTTAAGTCACAAACTCGTCTTTCCTGTATATCTCTTCTGTCTGAAATAGACATAAAACGATGCAACATCCCGATAACTATCGTCATAAACATTTCTCTTTAAAAACATGAGAGGGTATGGAAGCAGTTCTCCTGACTAGACGAGGGTATAGAAACATAGCCCCTGACTAGACGAGGGTATGGAAACAGTACTCCTGACTAGACGAGGGTATGGAAACAGTACTCCTGACTAGACGAGGATATGAAAACAGTACTCCTGACTAGACAACAGTATAGAAACAGTACTCCTGACTAGACAACAGTATAGAAACAGTACTCCTGACTAGACGAGGGTATGGAAACAGTACTCCTGACTAGACGAGGGTATAGAAACAGCCCCTGACTAGACGAGGGTATAGAAACATAGCCCCTGACTAGACGAGGGTATGGAAACAGTACTCATGACTAGACGAGGGTATAGAAACATAGCCCCTGACTAGACGAGGGTATAGAAACAGCCCCTGACTAGACGAGGGTATCGAAACAGTACTCCTGACTAGACGAGGGTATGGAAACAGTACTCCTGACTAGACGAGGGTATGGAAATAGTACTCCTGACTAGACGAGAGTATAGAAACAGTACTCCTGACTAGACGAGGGTATGGAAACAGTACTCCTGACTAGACGAGAGTATAGAAACAGTACTCCTGATTAGACGAGAGTATGGAAACAGTACTCCTGACTAGACGAGGGTATGGAAACAGTACTCCTGACTAGACGAGAGTGTGGAAACAGTACTCCTGACTAGACGAGAGTGTTGAAACAGTACTCCTGACTAGACGAGGGTATAGAAACAGTACTACTGACTAGACGAGGGTATGGAAACAGTACTCCTGACAAGACGAGAGTATAGAAACAGTACTCCTGACTAGACGAGAGTGTAGAAACAGTACTCCTGACTAGACGAGGGTATAGAAGCAGTGCTCCTGACTAGACGAGAGTATAGAAACAGTGCTCCTGACTAGACGAGGGTGTATAAACAGCACTACTGACTAGTCGAGAGTATAAAACAGTACTATTTGCTTGGAATAGGTAGTATGTATGTATATATGAGTTTTTATACATCACTACACCATTTCTTTGTTTGCAGTGTTTCTAGAAGTGTTTTAAGTATTACCTTGAATAACATGAAGAAATACATTTTAATAACTTACTAAGTATATCAGAAGTTTTCAGTTTCGATAGAGTTTTAACATTGTAATAATATTTGACATTACCATATACGATATAGCATACACTTATAAGCATTAAACTGCTTTTATATGCGGGTCATAGGCATTATGAATGCCCGTTGGCATTTACATTACAGGACGACAACATGAACCGCGTTATTTTATTTTCTATAAGCAATGTGCATTCATAACTCCTGTATATGAACCGCATCTAAACGCAGTATAATGCTTATATTTACATTATGACAGCTTTTATTCTTAAAACAAATAACAACGACATGAAAAATGTCAAAAGATCTTTCAAGAATCGTTGAAATGTTCGACTGAAGGAACAGACCATAGCATTCGCCTTTTCCTGTGACTGCATTTTCACAGGAAACCGCGGATCCGCGGAAACATAAACAACAACAACAACAACAACAACCGTAAGATCATCTTTGTATATCAGTTCGTTCTAAGTCTATGCCATAATTTGCATTGTAACAACCATACAGAGTATTATTGTTATCATTGTCATCATTGACATCGTGTGTTAATGACGCTACACCTCAGAGTCATGGTTTCATGGTTGGATAGGCAACGCCTAGTCCGAAAATTTGAAACGAGAACCAGACGCGACTTCCGCATTGTTTGTTTACCTTTTGATCGTGTTCGTATCACTACCACCTTCCGGTTCATAGTCTATGACCAAAAACGCTGTTTACTTGTTTTATGTAATAGGGTTGTAGTGCAATGATGTAAATATAAGAATATAACATAGAATACGACATATAAAAAAAATATAATTATGCATAACACGGAATAAATATATGTTTTAGTAAGTATGGGCCTATGTTTGATATTGTTTTGACCCAAGGTAGGTCGGGTATAGGAAAACGAATATACCTGTTGTTAACCACTGCATGTTATAACAGGCAACGAATGTTGGACATACCGGCAGAATTGGGGGAATTACTTTTGTGCCCTCAACCTTTTTTCGATTCCTAGCGCCTTGCTTGACAATACCTGAATTTCGGTTTTTGTGTTAAACTTGCATGCGCCCAAATGGGGAAGGAAAACGGATGAAATACTGTGTTTTGAGGTACATGTAGCACTCTAAAGTCGGCACCATATCTGCGCTATCGTAGGAAGGCAAATCGACCTACTGCCTGAAGCACACACACACCCATACATGTATATTACACACATGGAGGTGCGTCCTACATTGACCTTAAGTGTTAATAGGACAATAAACCCTATTAACTCAAAATATGATGTTATCTTTCATATCATAGGGCCATGTCTCATGTCATGTCAAATCTTATGCTTTCTGCCATGAAATTTTGACTAGTTTATTAACTTGTTATGATTATAGATATACACGTTGGATTTTCAACATTATATTTTTTTTTTGTATCAACTTGTTATAACAACAGCGTGATATTAATTTATTAATAAACCCTCTCCAGGCACAATGTCGTTTACTGACAAGCAGGTATCTGCAGCAAACGTCTTGCATACAGCTGGAATAAATATTCCAGTCCATCTCGAAATATAAATGAGTTTTTACATCAATTCAATGGTTATGGTACTACAATATAAACAAGGAGGGTTATTTAAACAAATGCAAACTGAAACATGTTTTCCTTTAACGATGCAAAACATTGAAGAATTTTGAGATTAAAACCAAATAGTATTGATGATATAATTGATTAATTAGTCATAAACACTGCATTATATTTTACTCAGCCTGTGTATACTGGATAGTTGGTAATTTTCGCAGGTGGTTTGATTTTGCTATATATGGCGGTGGCCATATAGATGGCTTGAAATTCCCAGCGAAAATGAATATCATGAATATACGGAGATACAAAAAATGCTCACCCTTTTACTGCCGTTTAATGAGGATGAAACACCAATTCTTAAAAAAATTGTAAAATAAATTACATCTTCAAAATACATAAGTACTCTTGTGAGCACTGACTTTTAAAGTGGCAATATTGGGCGAAATTAATCCCCGCGAAATAGTTCTAACCAGGACACTGCCAAATGTTAGCCTCGCGAACAGTTATACAGTATTACATTTTATCTGCATGCTCGTTATAACTTTGTGCATTGTGAAAAATATCAAACTTCTGATAATTTGGTAGATAAATCTTTGTAACATACGTATAAACTAACATGCTGAATACTGCTGCAGCATGGTATTGTAACAAATGGGCAAAATGTATATTATTTGCAGAATTTAAAATAAAATGTAAAACGGAAAACAGACATAGAAGTACATGAACGAACATGGTGACGGAGGCTGAACGAACATGGTGACGGAGGCTGTTTGAACATGGTGACGGAGGCTGTTTGTACATGGTGACGGAGGCTGTTTGAACATGGTGACGGAGGCTGTTTGTACATGGTGACGGAGGCTGTTTGTACATGGTGACGGAGGCTGTTTGAACATGGTGACGGAGGCTGTTTGAACATGGTGACGGAGGCTGTTTGAACATGGTGACGGAGGCTGTTTTTATCTTTAAAATAACGTTTGCTGCTAATTTGGAAGTGTTCACTAGGAATCTACATATTATTTACCCTTCGTCCTTGGTTGAACCTGTACATAGGAGTCGATCATCGCTACAGAATTTAACATTGAATCGAACCTTACTATGAACGCAAATATTAATTAGGTCGCTAAGAATCGAGACGAAATCACACAACAGTCCCATATTAATTTGAATTCTACACCTCTCCTACGTCTGTGACGCCTCGAATTCGCACTCCTATCACGGGTTATCACCCCGGGTGAGAAGTTGTACTGCTCCACAACATGATTTGTATTAGAAGTAGGCATATTGACTGGTGACCTAGTGAATGGTTTGTGGTCGATTTAGGGCGAATGTGATATATTTTAAAAGGATTATATACACTCTTCCCGCATAGTTTAGTAAACATATTTCTAGGTTTATAACATCTTGTTGTACTCATGGTCTTTATACATTTAATTGGTAATATTTCTCTTCGAGAACAACGTATTGTACTGTTTTTAAAACCGTTCCTGTTGTGCTGTCATGTTTTACTGTTACTTGGCAGTGCTGCCTAATTACGTGGTAGTTGTACACTGTACATTAGTTACTTTCAGGACACGAACTAAACACATATTGCACAGAGACACAGCGTAATCACAACATGTAATTCGTATCTCTTGAAATTTTGCATCGACATCTATGTGTACGGGATACAACAGTCTTAGAAAAACAGCCATCTAAACATCAATCTAGCTTTCGCAATGAAGATTTGTTGCATATAACAAATAAGTATAAGCGGACAGAACTGCCTATTAGTTAATATTTCAGAAAAACCGAATGTTAGGAACATGTTCAATTATTCAAATAATCCCGTTTTTATTGTCAACGGTGAAAATGGACCTCTGAACGTTATGATATCTTTCCATGTTATATTTTCAAAATAGCCTTGGTAACATATTCATCGCTAAATTTGGACCCCAGAACTACATATGACACTTTTCCGTGTTTAATTTCAAAATTTCTCTGATTCCATATCCTGTGTTGAACATGGACCAAGAACATGATCCCCAGAACATTCCAATGCTTAATTTTTAACGGTTCCAGTTCAGTATCCAATTTTGAAAATAGACATCACAACATTGACATATTTCTATGACCAAAGTAGCGCTGGTCCTTATTTAACGTTAAAAATAGGTCCCAAAACATATTTTGTCACACTTATTTTCAAAATTTTGCAACTGACTAATTTTATGATTTTCTAAGAACCTAGCTAAATTTTGCAGCCGTCAAAATGTGTTTTGTTAGCTGAAACTATATGTATGTTCCTTGTATCCCTCTCTTAATCCGTGTTGTCGTTTTACTGTGACTTAGGGTGACCAAAATATCTGTTTTCTATAGCTCTCTAAAGTTTACAGATGCTCGATTCGGTTTCTTGGTACAACTGTACATGTAACAGAACTTGTTGATTTGTATAACCCATCTTTTTTTTGCTTTTTTCATATTTTCATTTCTAACTACATAACACATTACTTTTTGGCTTCATGGCTATATTAGGGTTTACGTGGCGGTTGCATGGCGAAATATTCCGAACAAATAATGTGTTACAATATGTGAAATATCAAACGTATGCCCAAGTGGTTCATTGACTTTTCAGGGGGATTCATTTTCATCGGGTGTATGACAATAAATCTGTATCAGTATTTATTTGCAACGGCTCTTTTGTTCTATTTTCAACGTTGAAAACAAACCCCAGTTTAATTTCCACGGGGATCCGTTTTCAACGTTAACCCAGATAAACTTATGGAAAAGGCTGCCGCTTTATGCCTCTCCACTGTATCACGAAGACATGAATGCATGTGCTGAAAATAAGACTACCACTTAAATATGTACGTTTACGGTACTTTAAACTGGAGAAGTTCCCGTTTGTTTACACACAGCTTAACAAACTACAGACATGTAAAAATTGATTTTTTTCTCTCCATTTCTCGATTTTATTTTCACGTGTAATCAGTAATGACACCACTTAGAATTATGGAAATTGATCTCATCGTTATCATCCATATTGTCAATCAGTCTTCACGCGCCTGCAACCCAATTACATTCACTGGTAATGCGCTATGAAATGACCGTATACACCAGTTATATATCCAATAATCTCACATAACCTGTCATAATCACACGCCCAAATCCACTGTGTCCAGCTCATCAGCGCACACAGGACCGATCGAGTGCATGTTTATATTGCACGTGAGGTGAGCGCGAGTGGAGTAGCACATACGAAATCACGTGACGCAAACAGCACGTCTAAACTAAAGCTGCCTGACGAAGCTGATTATCCAAGAGAAAGCGTGAAACAGACAAGAGAGCGGCAGTACCTATGTATTTGTGAGAATTATCCTTATCAACTATGTTATGTGATTTCGCCTGCCAGTTATATACTGCGCTGTCGTAGGCCTACATGGTAACCGGTGTGGGAGGAGATTAAACTCGGAGCTACACCAGTGTCGGTAGAAAACCCCACTCACTCACCGCCAGCAATTGCGGCTACACAGCTGTTTTTCAAGATGCAAGTAATTTCAATGTGAAAAAATAACTTCATTGATACCCTTCTTAAAGTGCCCGTGCTATATTACCTAAGCACGTAGTCCGACGCTGTATGTGGAATTTATTTCAAACTTCTATGGAGATATGTATGTTATGTGAAAAGTTTCGAAAGTGATATTCAAATTACATCATAAAGCTCATATGGAATTTTAGATGTTATTATCATAAAAGTTAAATTACACGTTTGGAGTTATACCTCGTTTATCTTTTCAACAATGGCTTCGGGAACAGCAAACGAGGAGGCCAAGGCTTCCCTAACAGGAAACCCAAAGACCAAGAAGAAAAGTGTACAAATTATGGATACTAGGGACGAAATTGTGGAGGTTACAGAGAAGCATGGCCCACTCTACAATGCTATCCCATGTATGCCGATTGGAGCGGCGGCCGTATGCTGCATATTAAACATACTGGTACCGGGTCTTGGTAAGTCGGACAAAACTTTATACATGTATGTCAGCATTTTAATATTTACACTTTCAGGGATTTGGTTAACTTCTTCATTGATTAGATATGGGAATTCTCTAACAGGTGGGTATATTCTCTTGCAGATCGATCTAAGGGATCTTAAAAGTTCTAAAACCAGCCATGTCTGAATTGAAAACTTTACAAAAATTTGATTTGTGCTATATAATATTTTCTTAATGGATATGCAGACATAATGTATTAAGAAAATAAAAAACTTAACCTGGTAAACTTTATGGTGTATACGTCAACCATGACCGCGCGTTCCACCTGTAATAAGAATAAACTTTATAACTGCAGATAAAGTGTCACCCTCTGACCGGAATCTTTATTGTAGAAAAGTATTAGTGGGGAAAACATAGCGAAGACATGGCTAATCTATTGATGATCAAAATGACGTTTATTAAGAAATATGGACAGCTACATAATACGTATATATAAGCTGTGATGAATTGACATAGCGCTAATGAAAAACTTCATTCGATTTTAGCTGCATTTCGCAAACACTACACCCAGTGTTTATCAATTTTTTCATGCTTTGGCGATAACAAATGAATTGTTTACCTCAGTCACCGAGTTTCAGGTGAGCCATTCTTTGAACGTCAGCTGCCAAGCATTATATGTACACACTTCAGATGCCAGACCTATTTAACGTCTGAGGGTGTAAAACCCATTCCCCAATGATTTCTCCGAAACAAAGTAGATTTTTATACGTAAATCACATTGATAAGGCGTTTTGGGATGATCTCTACGAGCTGGTGGTATTCTTGGAACAGAATGTGTGATAAGAAATGGTAACATATACAAAGTGTTTGATGATACCGACACGTTTACATATGATTTAATGTGTCTGCTCTAGTTCCAAAATTTGATTCGCTTTGGCACTAAACATTAGATAACTATAAACTAAAACAATTTCTGACGCAAGCTTGGGGAATAAAAGATCCAGAAAATTGATGATTATGGGTAATACTTTATGACGAGCTGCCGAAACAATGCCTTAATCTCGAACCAAGGCCATTGCAATCGGTTTAATACTGTAAGCGGCAGAGCGAGAGGAGCGCGTGAACCGCGTCAGATAGAAATATCTGGTGCTGGTTAGCGCGAGCCTGCATGGTCATTAGGGCGAGTTATTACCTCAATAGAGTACAAGGTCATGACTTGCCAAGGTCAAAGAATTGTTGAGTGCTTGGCCTCTCGTTCTCCACTTTTGATGTTATGAAGATATTAAGATACAGTCCTTACATCATTGCCACGGACATTTTGATGATATAATCTTAATTATTACACAATTTGATAATATATTGATTTAAAACTTTCATTAACCTTTTTTCATTAGAACATACATTTGTATACATATAAAAATATTGTTACAGTATGAAATTATCACTATGTATTTATATGATAATTTAATAGTTTAACAAGAGGTATTCAACAATCTCCTAATTTGGACTATTTCCAATCATCTAGTAAAGGATGTACTTTATTTTAGGTTTGACTGTACAATGAAACAACACCAAAGCATTGCCTATGCAACCTATGAAAAATCACTGTCCTATATAAGTCAGCAATGTACAAGTAACATAAAAGAGTACCGTCCTGTGAAATTCATACCGAAATCTATTTCAATGTCATGAAAGGGTATTGCTATACATGTGACCGGGCTGACTGTCTTGTTACTTGATCTAGTTAATGATACTACAGTGAGATGGCATTTTAAAGTGGTCCTTGGGTGGAATTAAGGGACAAAAACAAAAGGTATCGCAATGTGCCAATCATACCCAGCTTTTGTCATGTATAAGTCATACAAAGGTATGACCATTAATTAGTCATACAAAGCTATTAATCTGAACAATTCGTACACAAGTATTGCCGTTTCATACAATGTTATTGCCCGACATACACCATATACGGGTATGGTCATGTCTACCTCATGTCGTCATATTGCCATTTATAAGTCATACAAAAGTATTTAATAAAAAGGGTCATGCACAGGTATTATCGCCATTTTGATGACGTACACATGTATTGCTCTTTAAAGGTCATACCTTGGTATTATTATTTAAAGGTCATTGAAAGGGATGTATTGCCAAATTAGAAGTCATACAAAGACACTGCCATATATAAGTCATATACCGGTATTGCACTTAAGAAGTATACACTGGTATAACACTGTACAAGTCACACACAGGCATATCACTGTACAAGTCATACACAGGTATATCACTGTACAAGTCATACACAGGTATAACACTTTATAAGTCATACACGGGTATAACACTGTACACGTCATACACAGGTATAACACTTTACAGGTCACACACAGGTATAACACTGTACAAGTCACACACAGGTATAACACTGTACAAGTCACACACAGGTATAACACTGTACAAGTCACACACAGGTATAACACTGT
>JAUMHH010220809.1:0-12187 GCA_032359455.1 Chlamys rubida
AGATTGCTTCTTGATGATTATGGGGGATATATTGCCACAAGACGGGGCCCTTACTGACCTGTCAGTGTTCTAGTTTGATTTGAAATTTGAGAACAAGTAATATATAGTTAATGCAATGGATATATATGAAACATCCACACCTGTTGTGATCATCCAATGTATAAATTCTACAATTTGGCTTTTCCAATGATTTTACACATATAATTACACTTGATGATGGTCAGGCATGAATGAATCGGTCAAAGTTTAATTGTGTAACTCAGCATAGCATTGTTATGTATAGGGGGCCTACAGCATAGCATTGTAATGTATAGGGGGCCTACAGCAAAGCATTGTTATGTACATGTATAGGGGGCCTACAGCATAGCATTGTAATGTATAGGGGGCCTACAGCATAGCATTGTAATGTATAGGGGGCCTACAGCATAGCATTGTTATGTATAGGGGGCCTACAGCATAGCATTGTTATGTATAGGGGGCCTACTTTGGTGGTTTTAAAAATATGTCTATTCTTCAGAAACAACCATCATTGATTGTTCGTTATCTAATGCACACTTTATCATTGATATGGTAAAGTGTTTATGCTGCTTGCCTAACTGTTTATTTGATGGGTAATGTTGGTATGTTTTTGATGAAATAAGATTTAATTACTAAGTTTATTATTTTGATGTTGATGTTATGGGTAGCGAAATAAATGCATATTATACATTTCCAATATTACTGTGAAGAATCAGGCTTTATCCATGTATTAGCGACTTGTGAACTCATACTTCAAACTGGATATTTCAGAAGTTTTTGCAAAAGTATAAAGACAGGGTACAAGGGTTCTTGTAGTCTGATAGTTATTATTTTTAATTCCGATACATAAGAGATGTATTATTTTCAAGTACATAAACAAAAAAGTTAAAAAAAATTGCTATCAAAGAATCTTGATACAATTGAATTCTGGACTAGATTTTTGTTCAAGGCCCGATTACCTCAAATGTGTCATTAACAAAATTTAAAAAAAAATGAAGAATTGTAATAGAAATAAATTAAGTACATGTATCAAATATTGTTCATGTTGTTTAGCCCTTTCACCCCTATGTAACTTTAGTAGACATTACCATGCATTGGTATGGATGAGTCCATTATGGTCTACAGTGGTGAAAGGGTTAATAGATCATTTTAAAGAGTTTTTTGTGTACATGCAGTTTCGGCGATAAGCTTAGAATATTTTTGAAAATATAGTAAAGTGGAAAAATTGTATCAATATATCATTTAACCACCATGCTTCGAGTAACTTGGTCAGACTTCTTCAGAAAATGTGCAGTTGTATTACTGCAAGCTGGAAAGGAGCAATGGACTGTTCGTGGACCAAGTAAACAT
The DNA here is from genome assembly GCA_032359455.1 of Chlamys rubida. NCBI lineage: Eukaryota > Metazoa > Mollusca > Bivalvia > Pectinida > Pectinidae > Chlamys > Chlamys rubida. Next base: position 1,369 of record JAUMHH010220809.1, read on the forward strand.
TTGGAGACAGCACCACACTGTCCTGGTGTGACGTTTACACACTTTCCAGGCTAATTCTAAAGTGCTAAAGTTGATCACTGTTAAATTTTTTTCCATTAAGTTATGAAAATCTATAGCATGAAATCATGTCATATGTGAATTGAAAATATTCCCATGCACAGAAATTTGAGTGTGTTGATTAAGTACAGTAATGTATGAGATGAGCCCATCAGTCCGTGTTGTGTGGTAATACCGTACCAATATAAAAATGTTTTAAGTATTTTGTTCTGTTAGTTAACAAGTTTATTAGTTACAATCCACATAGCTGTCAAAATAGCTATTGTACTATCATTTGAAGTGAACAGCTGATGAACATCCATTTGATAGTAGGGGAAATAGGTGTTAATTATATCGACAATAGCATATAGAATGAGGCTAATTATTAATCAAGGACCTTTGTTTAGGTGAATATGTGGTTATTTGAACCTGAGATATCGATATTGACCAGTACTTTTTAGGTTATCTAAGATTTAAAGTGTCTACTTTTTTTTGTACAAGAGTAGTCCTAGATTTTCTGTGTAGATTATATTCTTTAATCTTATACTTCACAAAATATGTGGTACATATAAAATTTTGAAGTCCGAAAGTAAATTTTGAATGTGATTTAAACATAACACTGGTTTTAGGTTTTCGTTGATGGATTTATGTGCTATATATATTTTGCTGAGTTGGATATGGTTTAACGTTTACTTTATTTTCTACTTTAAATATTCCTTTAACTTTACACTAGTCACCCTACTGCCATATTATTTTGTCACGAGTCAAAATGTTCAAACAAGGAGACGTTTATGATTATTTTCACTTGCCATATGTATATATACATGTACAGTGTTGTTACCCTATAATTACAGTAGTGTTGCAGTTATTGCTTCATTAATCCGTACAATTTCTTTCCAGGTATATTTTTCAGAAAAGAAATTCCACATACTACCTGCTCGCACAGTTATCATAACAACTTGGACAATATTTGGACTTTTTCTTTGTTGCTATATTTATCATTTCAGTCTTCTGTCAAAAGGCCTAAAAGCATAATATGCATGATATTTTATGAAACATATTATATATATATATATATGATTCAAATTATTCACAAGTATGTATTTGGTGCAAGAATACTGGATAATGTTATGTACATTCGTATATTTGATTAAACTTGTATTAAATTGTTACCTATTTCAATATTTCTCCTTTTATATGTACTGTACTTGTCCTAAAATTGTAAATATATATATAGACTGTCCATTCAACCTCTTGCGTAACAAATATCATGTATAACTAATTGATTTATATTGAAAATGTAACCGTTTATGATGTCATATTATTTGGGAATTGAATTTGCAAAAAGAAAAACGACTGCTTTATATTTCATTTTTATTTGTGACTAAATATTTAAATTGCGATAATTTCCCCTTGCGAATTAACGCAATACTAAATGCCTTGGGAAAAGAAAAATGACTGCTTTATATTTCATTTTTAATTGCCATTAAATAAATATTTGAATTTGTGATAATATCCTCTTGTGAATTAATGCAATACTTAATGCATTGCGAAAAGAAAAATTGTTTTATGTTTCATTTTAAATTTGGACTAAATAAATATTTAAATTTAATGCCTTGCAGAATATATACATGTAATTTTCAGTAATCCAGTAAGCCAGCGATGGCTTTAGTGGGGAGAGTTCTTAATGGAAAAGGCTGTCTTTGTATCTACACTTTCTGGCAATTTTACCAAAAAAAACCAACCTTTTACAGTAACAAGGTTTAACTCTTCACGACTATAACTTTCCCCACTACCTCAGTTTGGTGTGAAAAATGACAGTTCCAAAGTGCACTGAAATAACACTCGTCAAAAACAAAGATGCCTTTTATCAGAAAATGATACGGCCTACACAAGTTCAATAATCTTTTCAAGTTTGGAGTGGTATTCTACTTCTCATTAGACGATATCAGAGAGTTGGTATTCTCCAGTAACTTTGTAAGGGTTTTCCTTCTCTATAACATCGAGAGTAGAATGTGAAATGAAATGATAAATTCATTGTGTTACTATAAGCTGAAACACTTATTTTTGTTCAGTCCTTACTCGTAGGAGAACATTCATATTTCATTAATTCAGGGGGGCCGAGTGGTTAAGGCGTCCTCCGTTTACGATCACCTATTATACTCTCTACCACTGGGTCGCGGCAGAGATGTATCTGCTACATGCTACTGGTTTTGTGTGTCTCTGGTCGCGGGTTCGAGGCCTACTTGGTGCAGTCGCCAGGTACAGGCTGAAGGTCGGTGGTTTTTCTTCGGGTACTCAGGATTTTCTCCAACATCAAGACCTGGCACGTCTTTTAATGACTGTAGCTGTTTTTCTACTGTCTTTCACTCAAAACCAATTTTATTGATTAACTTTGTCTTTCTATTCTCTCCATCTCTCTTGTACTCAATAACTCAAAACAGAATACTTATACCTAATTTCAGTATATGTACCACTGGAAAACAAATAAATGTAATAACATAAAATTACATTTGGAAAAAAATGATTCTACCAGTAACTGTAATTAAAACTGCATATGACATGGGAAATGATGTTTAGAACAGTTTTTTTCATAGTATGTTTTTTCAGGTAATAGTTGTAAATTGGGAAATATTTTCCAATTCAGTTTCAATCTGAGTGTATATACAGTTATTACAAGTCAGCAAATTGATTGAAGAATGATTGTGAAATTCTGTTCAGTATTGTTGCAGCCGGTTTTGTACAAAACAACATCAATTTGGGAAGATTACTAATACATTCATCAACAGGTGTTTCGCTGCATTTCAGCTCTGTGATTTTCACAGGGAAGATGCAATAGAGAAAATCAGTCTTTATCAATCTGTAATAGAGGAAGTATATTTCATGGTTTTTCTATGGTCAGGGATATTTTATTTTTTACTTTTTTCCCATTCTTGAATATTGTAATGACACACTGTTAACCCTTTCACCCCTATGTAACTTAAGTAGACTCTACTGTGTATTGATCTGGAGTAGTCCATTATGGTCTGCAGGGGTGAAAGGGTTAACTATATAGAAACTAAGGTGAAGCAAATCTCCAGCACCTTGCTGAACATTAGAATATTGAATTTATGTTGTATATGATATATAGATTTGTACTACATGTGTATTGCTATACAATTTTTTTTATATATATCTATATTTGTATCATTGAAGTACAGAAGTTATTGAAAAATACTGAATGTAATATTAGATTTCTAGATAAGTTCATTTTAGATTTAGATTTGATGAACCTGTATCATTAGAAGTCAAATACACACAAATAGAAGTACAATTTGTACTAAAGTACACTGTAACTGAAAAATCGTTCTCATGTGAAATGTCTTTAAATCAAGTTTATCATTTAACTTATTGCTTAACATTTTACACAATATTGATGACAATGTGACAAATCAATATGTCGCATCTCGTCCTGGACACTATTATAGACGGATGCTGTTTACGGTAAACTTAATACCTCGTTATACTGCCACCATTTTGTCCAGATACATTTTGGCATTATAAAGGGGTGTGGTGATAAATTGTATACAGGAATTGACATTGAAATATGTTGGCAGTAAATGAGGTGGCAAATAAAACGAGGGGCGTTATATCAAGGTGTACTGTATTGATAATCAGGTGACCAATTTCAGCTCGAGAGACACCACTAGTCTCTTAAGAGACCACCATTTTGTTATCACCTCGAACAAAGCAGTTTTACTATATTCCGTAGTAGGGACCTTCTCTGCTAAATGAACAATTTTGAGCCGTTTCTTCAGTGATCTCATAATACAGATTGGACTGCAATTGTGTTCAGACCATAGCTATAGTAGGGGAAAAAAAACTCCATAGTACAAATTTATGTTTTTTAAGTTCTTTATCTATATGGTGCTTTTTGTATAGGATTAGTGACTTTCATGTAACATTAAATATAAAAGTGGAAATTTGCGTTGTCACTCTTAAAACTGATCATGGTTGGACATTTTCACATTAGTAATGGTTCTGAAATTGATATGTTCTATTTATCTATAACCTATGGTATATGAATATTTGTGTGTGGATATTTCATTTGGCTGCAATATATTTGATGCGAAAATCGTGAGCATATATCCACATTGCAAAAGTTTCCACTTTCACAGTAATTATTTTTCTTAAAATGAAATATTAAGTGGACAAGGCAAGAAAATATGGGAATATATTTATGCCATCTTCTCAACTTCAAGCTATTTTGATAGTATTATATTGAATATTTGTGAATTGGTGCATGACTATTATAAAACGTATCTTTTGTATATATATATAACTGAATTAACAATACATGTATTCAGCATTTGAATATACTTAGCTACAATGTAATCAGTAATTGAATTGTAACATTTCTTTGCTATCTTTTATTTCTGCCAAAAGCTTCAGCGACAGATTTCCTTTAACTAGTAAGTTATCAGAATTTGTATCATAGATGACGTAACAAAAATACTCCATTGGACTGGTCTTGGGAAGTCGGTGTTTTACTTTTATCATCAGCTGATCCGCATCACTGGTGTTTATCAGTGTTCCTTATGTAATCTCCTCAAAATCCTTAAAGTTCCATAGGTTCCATAAAATTGCTTATGTTCTCTGTACACCTGGAATATGTCCTGGCAAAATCGAAGGCACGCATTAGCTATATGATTGGTTTCAGGTAAAAAAAGTGACCAAATGCTAGGCCGATACCAATTCCTTTTAAGATTACAGAGGAGCAACACCAGACTTTAAGGCCAGTCAATTTTACCGTTATGTGACCGCGAGATTCTTTTAAAATTCAGGTTTCAAAGGGTCAATGTTATATATACCTGCAATGTGATTCTTTTGATGAACATCAAAGAATCAAACTACCTGGTAGTCTACTTATGTCATCCACAAGGTGGCGCACGGAGCCTTCAATTTCGTCACGACATATTCCAGGGGTGCAAAGAACACAAGAGCATAATCCCAGAAATTTGAAGGATGTCTCCTACATTTACCTTCCATTTGAAGGTTTTGCTGAAAACGAAGGTGGTAATATACTGTTGTGACAGTGTAACAGAACATGTTCTTCTATGGGTTTTTTGGTATCCATAATTATGCGGTTGGTCACTTTAGATTTGACCATATGGTTTTATTTTACTGTGAAGGAATGATGACCGGTAAACTTTATAAGCTATCAACAGTTAAACAGACATGTCAGTCCTCATATGGAAATGTATTTGAAATCAAAATAAACTTTTCACTGATGTGTGCTCAAAAAAAATTCCAAGAAAGTTGCACATGAGGAAATCAGGTTTTTCAAGGTCATCATTGTTGGCATTTCTTCAACCTTCAACAAAAACTGAATATACGGAGGAGTTGTTTAGGATAACCCTGGGCTGACCTCGGTAGTAGATCCTTTAGAGAGTGGACCAGTTCATTGAGTTGTCGAGGCAGGGGTCACCAGTTTTGGCCTTGGTACAATATATTTTATATGTAAACTTACTTTGCTTGATTCTTCATTGCTTAATTTGATATTGTTTTGTTGAAATAAGCTGAAAATTGGTGTCTGTTCATCTTGCATACTGGCATTATTGGTAATACTCCCCAACACACACCAGTAAGATGGATTATAAAATGGGCCCACGACCAATGGGTTTGCAGAACTGATGTAAATTTGAATGTTACAGTCTGTTGTATATAATATTTAAATAGCTACAATTTTCTTTTTATATGATGTGTCCAATTAGTCAATTTGGAAGTGATTTTAAATATTATACATGTAATTATGTACAATTTTACATTATTACTTATAACAAATAAATTGATACATTTCCTACAGTATCTAATGTGTCAAGTTGTGTTTTTTCAGTATTGGCCAAGTTTTATCATCAATAATTGTGATTCTGGTCTTTATAGAGTATGATAAAATTCTCTCTGGTAATATGTTATGAGCATGTGCAAAGTAGACAAGGTGCCCATATCTGGACGACAATGGTACAACCTACGATTTCCTACGGTCGGACCAGAGCAACTAGTCACTGTCTGCACATGCACGATTCTTTGAATGCAAGGCAATGATTGGTTGTTTTTAACAGCATGTGTAACAACATTAGATGTAACAGCCTACCATAGTAAATGGTTCATGATGGAACTCGGCTTACAACATTATACCACAAGGAAGCTGGAGGGAGCGGTATATTGGAATCACTGTGTCTAATATTTTGTCCAACTTATCTTAAAAATACTGAAGTCATTTCTCTCAAATTTAGTATATTACTTTCCTATTATACGATTTTGTGCCCTTTCGCTCGTCCTTAAATTTGGACATATCTTCGAAGAGTTAGCCCCTTTTTGCATAAGTAATGATGATATTTCTCTCTAACTTGGCAAAATACAATCTAATATGTGATGTTGTGCCCTTTTGCATGTCATCAAATTTGGACAAAATTCCTCAAGAGTTATGCCCCTTTTCATAAAACTTTCGTCCAGAATATTTAGTCGAACGTATCTAATACATTGAAGTACTAAATAAGAAATGATATTATACCTACAGCAACAATGTTGTGGGGAGGGTATACTGGAATCAGGTTGTCGGTCTGTAGACACGCTGTTATTCGTACTACTCCTCCCAAAGCACTGCACTCATTTCAGTGATGCTTGGAACACAGAACCCTTACATAGAGGCATGTGATCAGAGTATATCGATTGGATGTGATTAGAATATAAAGATTGGAATTATCTCTCCAATTTACTGAGTTATGCCCCTTTGATGAAAAACATTGTACTACAACTCTAAAAGTACTGCAAAGATTTGAATGATATTTGGTACAAATAATTCTTAATCGAGTGGGTGTGATGAAACTATATAGAATAGAGATGCTCTCCTCTATTTATGGAGTTATGCTCCTTTGTTCATTACTGCATTCTTTGGTAAAACGTTTTTCAAACTTCTCCTTCATTACTGCATTGATTTGAATGATAGTTTGTATACAGAACCCTTACATAGAGGGGATGTGAACAAAGTATATAGATTAAAGTTACCTCCCCTATTTATAGAGTTATGCCCCTTTGCTTCATAACATTGTTTGCACTCGCATCAATTTGTCTGATACTTCATGCATGGAAACCCATGTAAGTTGGGAATCAAGAAAAGAATATACCTGCTGTAACCCACTGCATGATCAGAAGAGGCAACTAATATGGGAGCCACTTTCAAAGTACTGCACTGATTTCAATGCTACTCAGTACACATAATGCTTATATAGAGGTGAAGTGAATAAAGATTAGAGGAGTTATGCCGGTTTGTAAAAAAAAAATTGTTCTAAAACTACTTCTCCCAAAGTACTGCACAGATTTGAATGCTACTTGGTACACATAATGCTTATATTGAGGGGATGTGAATGAAGCATATAGACACTTACAAGGCGACTAATGGGGGAACCCCTCCCGCAGTATTTCACTGATTTCTTGATTGATACCTCATGCATAGACACACCTGCAGGACGGGAATCATTGGGGAAATCATTGTTTTAGTCAATCTTTATGCAAGTTATGTTTTTTGAAGTATAAGGGAACAATTTTAAAAAAAGAATTGAAATGATTTAATAAATAATTGTTTTTATCATGCTACATATAAAATAAGCTCAGAAATTGAAGCATTGTGTTTTAAATGCCCGCAAGAATGTTTGATTCAAATGCCAGCGAGGTGCACAGATCTTCCTTAAACAATACACTTCTTAATCCTCCTCTGAATCGTCGTCATCGTCCGCCATTGGAAATCTAAGTATCGCGGCAACTCCTGATAATTGGCCTAGTTGTTCTCCTGATACATGTAAACTAGAGAACATCCTCACTTCCCCGGCGGTCTCTCGTACAGTGTCTACAATTTTCACGTATCGTTTACGTTGTTTGATGTCTTGCGATCGGAACAGCTCGTCAGATATCAGCAAGACTTCGACAGCCTGATGCTCGGCAGCCTTTTCCACATGTTTTACTCTGAATTATAAACAATTGGTTGTTTTGAATATGAAGTTTGAACCATATTGGCCCAATCGTATTTGAGTAATAATAATTGCTCATAATATTCTGCTGATCAGAATCCACGGACACTATCTTGGATCATACAAGTATAGAGAGTATGCAAAGTAAATGTTAATATCTGATGAAATCAAAATGTAATTTGAAAGATCAACTAGGAATTACCATCACCTCATTCCAGAACGTAAGTGTATTTATTAATGAAGTCAATTGTGACAAGTTGTCCATCCATATTCAACAATACAACTCAGAAATGAATAAGTTGCAACATAATTTGAAGTTGAATTGTATTTTACCATAGACAAAAACTATAACCAGCAACTACAGAACTCGTAACGGAGTCAGAAGGTACATGTTACTAAAGTACAGTATAACGGACCTGGGCCCATATTCATGAAACCATTCCCATGCTCAAGTATGGATTTTGTGCTCAAGCCTAATCCTAGTTCTTGTTATAACTTAATAAATAAATCTTATTTTGTCAATGATTTGGAAACATTTTGAAGAAACTTAAAGCCAAATACTGTTTTCAATGTTTACATTTGACTTTTTGATCGTTTGACATTATTTCGGTAAGCGGGTTGCAAAAAAAGATGGTTTGAGCACAGAATCCATGCTTGAGCATGAGAACGGTTTCATGAATACGGGCCCTGAAGAAGGACTTTGCTTACCCGTAGAAGGCTCTGTTGGGGTCGTTCTGAAGCATTTGGTAAAAATCGTCCAAAGCTTTGATCTCTAAGGACGCCTTTGTGTCAGCTAACCGCGCAGTTAAGGCAGGGTCTTGTAAAACCTCTGGAAAGAAACAAGCACATGAAGGTGTTGACTACAGAGGTAAACCTGTTGCTAACTTCAATCTGCTTTGTAACGCTCTTTAACCCTTTCACCACTGTAGACCATAATGGACTCATCTAGATCAATGCATGGTAGAGTTTACTAAAGTTACATAGGGGTGAAAGGGTTGAGATCATAAAAACTACTGTCTAACTGTCAATAAATGTATGCACTAAAATAGAATAATGTGACCTTGACCTTTAATCTTGTGTAACCCAAAATACAATTCAATAAGTAATCATCAGGTTCAATGACAAGCTCCTAGATAGAAAGATGATCACTTGAGAGTGTTTGTTTGTGTGTTATATATCCTTTTAACAGCTATTGTCATTGAAGAAAATGCCAGGTTTTGGTGGTCGAAGAAAGCCGGAGTACCCAGAGAAAACCCACCAACCCACAGCCAGTTGCTAACGACTGCCCATTGTAGAACGCGACCCAGTGGTGGACAGATAGTTGGTTAAACAACTTAACCCCTAGCCACTGCAGCACCACTTAGAGTGTAGAAACAACTTTTGTATCATGGTTTATGATGTCCATGACCTTTGACAAGAATTCTCCAAGAGTCACTGTACACTTTTTGGTCCCAATATATAAAGGTTTCCTTCTCATCAATGGTTTGTCATTCTGTATAGTTTCAAGGCCCTAGACTAGATGAAAACATGACCTACTTGGAGCCTAGAAATTATTTTCACACAAAAGGTCACCGAGACCTTGATCTCTAAAATTTTGACCCCAAAGTCAATACTTGACACCATCTAAACTTGGACGTCCAGTGACTCCAAATCTTAATATTAAGACAAGAAACACAAGACTTTTTAAACAAATTAAACTTATTCTCAGTAATATAAATTGGAACTTTTAAGATAAATCAGACTTTGAAATATTCAGGGGCAGATTTTCATGTGAACTTACCTTTGAGAGAATGTTTGAATCCTGAAGAGGCGTGGACAAGGACAAACTTTGATTTGTTGTCTAGCAACACTTTGTTGTCCATTTTAACAGCTTGTGTAAACATGTACTCTATGAACTGGTCCTGCAGAACATCAAAAACAAAATGAAATAAATAGACAAAGAGAATTGACATATTTCTGTATTTTAAAAATATTTTTACTTTCCTGATTTGCCAAAGCCTCTTTATATGTATTATCCAGAATATTTTGCAATAAAATGGACATAAAAAGGTGTTCGTCCCTTTATTGAGCAAATACTTTCATTTTTATCCTGTGCCAAAGTCTCCATTTTTGGTATCTATGAAAGGTTTGATTCTCCTGGAATTGAGTTTTTCCGGTAATACACAAGTGAGACAACTAGTCTTACCTTTACAAATCCTGGACTTGCCACAAGAAAACATTTTACAACTGAAACATAGAAAATACATATTAAATTGTAGAAATATTTTACATTCTTTAGAACTAGTAATATATTTACACTCATTTCATTTTTAATTCTACACTTTTTAACTACTAAAGGAATTATGAAGTATTTTATACCAGTGAGAGAAATTAAGCTGGATTGTTATAACAACTTTGTATCATTTTTAGAAATGATAAGGACATAGTTCTCATGCCATATCTGTATTTCCAAATTGAGAAAGAATTGATAAGAAATGGGTAACTTTGCAATTCAGTGATCACTATCCTTATATTAACACAAAAAATACTTTTGTTCCTTCACGCAAAACAATATTAGGTAAAATAAAAATAAACTCTTGGTATGGCTTTATTTAAATATTTATGCGTACCCCTAAAGATCCAGGGACAAAATAGACCTTCTGTACCTCGATGCTTGTACATATCATGTGACTTATGACACACACCCTTCCCCCTCCCCCTCCCCCAGCAGAATGGGGGTTTCTCTTGTGCCTTCTATATAATAAGGAAAATTTTAGTAAACAAAAAAAATGGTCTAT
>JAUMHH010220820.1:0-12186 GCA_032359455.1 Chlamys rubida
CAAGGTCGCAATAAGAGGTCAAGGTCGCAATAAGAGGTCAAAGTATAACTTATCCCAAGGTCGCAATAAGAGGTCAAAGATATTTTTGCGGTCCAAGTTTTTATTACATGATAACATACTATATACAGGGTATGTACAGGAAAGGATGGTGGTTAATTTAACAAATGTGTACTGTTATAATACCAGGAAATTTTCGCTGCAGTTCAATATTCGCCTTTTTCACCCTCCGTATCAAGTTCAAATTTATCATAACAGCAAATATGAGTAAATAGCACAATAAACATAGTAATTGCATGTTAAGGACATAATTAACACGGGACGAAAATTGATTTCCTGAGCGGAGGGCAAAAGTTTGACTGGGTGAAAAATTCCTGCTATACAGTATCATCAATTTGTGACCAAACAATTAAATGTGATCACTTGAAGATAAGTTGATGAAACTTTTTACACCTGTGAGCACTAGACAGTGAGTGTTGTAAAAGTCTGATGACCTTCATTCCATGGCCAAGGTCACGACCTTGTTCTCTCAATATACTGTGTGCTGTTTTTAAAGGGTAATAACGAACTACATACCAGTACCTGGTGTTATTATATAACACATGTCCTGGTATTGATGATACATAGGTATTAACTATCTATATGTACTTGATTCAGTATTAAGAATTTTGTTGTTGAGTACAATACACTGTGTATGATGATTATTCTATTTTATTTCAGGTAGTGGTATTTTTTGTGAGATATATAATGATACACCCTCATAAGTCGTTTTATGTCCCTAGCTTTATAAATTACTTGTCATTTGTTTCCATAAGCCTACAAAGTTTCAGATACTCACAATAGTTTGTATAATTAAAACTGTCTTTATTATTATACATTAGGGTGATTAGTATACATGTATATTAGATGACACATTTTTCCTACATCCTCATTGGTTGGATCATAGTCATGTGGAGGTCCGTGATTTGTGGTATTGACTCCGTGTTACTGTTTTTAGAAATTGCAGGTCAACATTCATTTTATGACATCAGTAGTACAAATGTAACGTCACAATGCTCCCGGCCAAGTGCAGTACTTTTACTTCATACAATTTTCGTACATTTTATCTTGTTAAATGATTAAAACATTATTTAGCATCTAATGTAACAATTCAGGACTTCTATTTTGGTGAATATGTGGTTATATGGACCCGAGGAAGTGATATTGACCGAGACTACCACATATTCACCTCAACAAATAGTCGACAGGGCCCACTTGTATAAAACATCTTAACTCTTGAGATTACCTCAAGTCTAAGATTTCCCATAGGCAGGCAATACATTGCTTGAGATTTTCCTTAACTTTGAGATGTTTTATACAAGTGGGCCCTGTGAATTAGCATTGTATATTGTTTGCAGTTAGATTGGTATACATATTTGGATAACAAGTAAATAGTATACGATATACAATTATGGACTTTTGTGATGGTGAATATGATGTGATATGGACCTTAAAAAGTGATATTGACCGAGGTGAAGCTGAGGTTAATATGACTTACATATGATATTCATCATCACACCAATCTTATTACTGGTTTCAAATCATATAGCTTGCTACGAAAAACAAGCACCCTTAACCCAATACCGATGTTGTTTTGTTATTTGATTACCAAACATCCATATAAATGTACAATTAGCCCTTCAAATATTGTTTATCAAACAAATGTTTATTTAGGATAAATAGGGTAAGGGGATTCCCCTAAAGTCTATATTTAGAAATTGACATTCACTGGAACACCGGTCAACATTAGATTTTGAGAACTAATCCAGCCTACGGGATTGAAAGATTTTATCAAGTATATAATAAATATATAGACTATAAAGTATCGGTATGATATATATACTACAATGGATCGGTGTATAATATTTATACTCTAAAGATGGATTAATATTTATATGAATACTGGTAGATTTGTATACATGTATAATATACTACATGTACAATGGATCAGTTTAATAATATTTATACTTTAAAGATGGATTAGTATATATATATATATATATATGTTGACAACTGTTAGATCAAAATACAGATGTATGAACAGATAGATTTTTACAGTAAAAATAAATTATGTTGATTGGTCTACAGGTAGACAATCTAAGAGGCTTAATATATATATTTGGGTAATTTATGTAATATATTAATTAAATGTGGTATAATAATTCAGCCTCATATGTATCTAGTACACAAACTATCATTTGACCTCAGAATGAATAAGTGTTTTATATTTTCTTTATAAAACTGTGATGTGTTTATATTAGTTTATAAGCCACATGTAACTATTATGACTTTAAGTGTAAATTTGTGTATCCAACCGTGAAAACTCAGTGTAAATGTACGTAAATTAACTGTGTAACTTCTATTTACATTTGTGTAACCAACAGTGAAAACTCAGTGTAAATGTATTTGAATCAACTTTGTAACTTTAGCCTACATGTACATACATGTAAACCAACTGTGTGGCTATATGTATGTTTGTAAACCAACTGTGTGACTATATGTATGTTTGTAAACCAACTGTGTGGCTATATGTATGTTTGTAAACCAACTGTGAGGCTATGATGGTAAACCAACTGTGTGACTATATGTATGTTTGTAAACCAACTGTGTGGCTATATGTATGTTTGTAAACCAACTGTGTGGCTATGATAGTAAACTAACTATGTGGCTATATGTATGTTGGTAAACCAACTGTGTGACTATATGTATGTTGGTAAACCAACTGTGTGGCTATGATAGTAAACTAACTGTGTGGCTATGATGGTAAACCAACTGTGTGGCTATATGTATGTTGGTAAACCAACTGTGTGGCTATATGTATGTTGGTAAACCAACTGTGTGGCTATGATGGTAAACTAACTGTGTGGCTATGATGGTAAACCAACTGTGTGATTATATGTATGTTTGTAATCCAACTGTGTGGCTATGTTGGTAAACAAACTATGTGGCTATGATGGTAAACCAACTGTGGCTATGTTGGTAAACCAACTGTGTGGCTATGTTGGTAAACCAAGTGTGTAGCATTAGTGAACATATGTTAACCAGCTGTGTGACTTAATGTACATGTGTGTTAACCAGATGTACGTGTGATCTACGTGTTTAATGTACATATATGTGTAGTATATAATTATATGTGAATATATTGTGAATCAATTTTGTGAATTGTGTTGTTCCAAAGTTGTCTGCTATATTTTTCTTTTCACAAAAGTTATAAACATAAGATTATGTTCTACATATATTTCTAAATAAATTAGAAATAAACATTCCTTAAACTTATTTTATGACTTTCGTTATTTTTCGCTTACTGTCTCATTGTTGGTTTTTCAAATCGCCTTTTGTCTATAAACTATATGTAAACAATTCTTATTATCACTATTTCTCAGAAAGGGCTGGACAACTGACTGACGTGAACGTTGCATAATGGGTTTCCAGTTTGTCTGAGGATCTAATCTGCTATACATCCAGATAAGAGTAAACTCTACCCTAAACGGGACATTGAGAGCGCTGGCTGGCTGCATGACAAGTTTCGTCCATTCCTTTTGTTAGATGGTGGTCAGATTTGAATACTCTGCACCGCTTCTCGACTCTCCTGTTTGAAAGGGAAACTGGTTCTCTTTAATCAACGACCCAATTTTCCACTGGGGTAACGAAATGGAAGGTGATCAAGCAAAACAGTTCTGCTTTTGCCAGTGGTCTCGAAGAATTTTGGGATTGTGCTGTTGTGGGATCACCCCGTGTCTGTAAAGCTGATTCTCTTTCCGGGAGATCCAGAAAAGGCTCTTGCTACGCAGGAGAATGAAGGATTAAAACACTAAAAAGATTTTGTCATGGAGCTTCCGAGATCGTCATGCATCTACACCCACCTGTTACAGATAGTCGTGATTTTCCTGCATTCGCCAAGCACATAATGTTAAGATCTTTTGCCATTTCCCTCATGATTCACCTTGCGGTGTAGGATACCTGATCGGTCATAAAACCGTTGCTTATGGTGGGGCAAAGACGTATATATTACTTATAACTATATGTTATATGTAATATATACATCTCTGGGTGGGGTTTACATTTTCCAGGGAGAGTGTCTCCTCGTCCCAGGACACTGTTTGTTGGGCACTATTATTCATAACACAGTTTGTGAAGACCGGGAGCTTGCTCTATCCCTCACTGGCCTTTCTCAGGTGATAGCCCGTTTGCTTTGTTTTCTGGGGTATCTCAACTCGAGGCAGATGTACCCTTAGGAAGACTTCACATTCGAAAGGTCCAGAAATTTCTTCTCGCCAACGGGGGAATCGTTGTGCAGGATAAAGTTATTTGACATTGGCTTCACTCACTATGACCCTTTTCATGGATGGGCAGGGTGGGAAGCTCACCTCGAAGGACTTGTCTTTGTGGGACACTGTCTTTTACGGGGACGTGTGGGATCTCATTTCTCGATCAGAGAGAACACCTTCGTCTGCCGAATTTCCATTTGGTATTATATACAATATATTTTTTGCTGGCTACAAGAATCTTTTAAAAATCTTTAGTTCCTCTGAATGACGCACAAGCGAGGTGACACATGTGCTAGTTGGCATCCTCAAAATTTTGGGGGGTTATACATATACGCTCACTTACGTGTTCTACACACCTGGAATGTGTCATTAAAAAATCAAGGCACAAAGCTAGCTATTTGTTTGTTTTCGGATATAAATAAACTGGCCAATCGCTAGTCTGATACCTGTCCTTTGATGATCACAGAGGAGCGACACCCGACGTCAAAAGCTGGTCAATATTACCGCCGTTATGCTTCCATGCGATTCTTGTGATGTAGATCAAAAGATCAATCTATTCGTTTATTCGTGTATTTGTTTTTACCAGAGGTGTAGCGATCGAAGGAAAGCGTAACCCTTGACTATCGGGGATATGCAAGTGGTGCCCTTACTAAGAGTCTGAGGCTCACATCGACACTTCAACTCTTTTAACACCTTATAAAGATCAGTGTACAGAGTTCTTCCTTGCTGAACACCCTGTGTGATTGGAAAACTATGTGGTTGCTGTGCCCCTCAATTAGTAACGCTGCTGGTATGGGTATGTAGATTCATGATCAACTTCAAAGTCTTCGCCGAATTCCAAAGTTAATCCGTTATCATCAATAGTTTCGGCCTTTTTTCTGGGGCATGATGAATAGCCTCCGATAGGTTGTATATACTTTTATGAGTCTACATACATATCTAAATCACAAAAACGAATCGAACTACCTAGATGGAAAAATCATGACTACACGATGTGTCGAATAGCACTACAGGTTGGTTGTTTTTTCCCAATCAATGAGTTGATTCAATGGATACAGTGTGTCGTGATATGGTATGTATTACGTATACATTTGTCTGTATGGAGTTTTGTCAAAATGCCTATATTATTTTCATAAGTTATGGTCTGGAAAAATCATTTCAATGATTTGACATCTGACCCCATGTGGTGATGTTGATCTTGACGGTACAATACTCTGTAAGAGTTCGGGCAACCCATCGTTCCATTATAATTATGTCAATGTTCTGAAGTAAGGACCAAGCTAATGGACAAAATACAATCAAAGAGTCATCAGGTTGCACCAATAAGGAAGCACTACCTTTTAATTTGTATAATGTTTTATTACCAAATATGTAAAAGATTATCATTTTGCATTTTTCAGTATTATATCATTCATCACCTTTCTAACATTCACACTCTCAACAACACATTGAGCACCATTCACGCTCATTTATACGCTCCTCAATGGACATATCTTCCAAACCCCATTCACGCTCCACGTTTAAAACGATGATGGTTTCATCAACGTGAGTATGTCAATCTTTTGCACTAAATAAGAATAAAGTAAACAGTTTAGTAAAATTGAAAATCACAGACTTGGTATGGAGAGATAAAATTGATGAAATTGTCGAAGTCGTATAAACATCAGGATAAATAAATATGTGTAAATGTTGGAGACCATATATATGTTCGAAGGTATCATAGATTTTGAAACAATTTCAAAGCACTTTGACGCGATTTTCCCAACGTCTACATAAAAAAGTCTGTATTTTGAGTAGTGACTGGATCTATCTGCACATAGGGGTGACAACTCTCCCGTGTTTGATGAGAGGGGGTAGTCCCTTTTTGTTGACTGGGAATAGGTTTGGCAGCAGCTGGTCCCGGGGTCCCGGGGATGGGTATCTGATGGGGCGGCTGTTCTTCATCACCGGAATCACACTGTCGGCTACGTAGTTTTCTCTGCAAAAAAAGTCAAACGTACAATTAATTAGTCGGTCACCCATACACAGTCTACATTATTATGTTGCATTAAGTTGTGTTTAACATCAGCTTTTTAAACAATACCACAATAACCAATAAAACATCATTGATGTGTAGGTTATATTTTGGAAATGGTCGTCAATGTATCTTGCTTAATCTTCTGATATTGCGGGTTTAACGTTTGAAGGGAGACAACTCAACACAAATTACTAGTTGACACAGGCAACTTTTCGATATTTTAAACTGTTTTATTTTTCAATGATTGTTTGGTACCACACGTTAATACATGTATCTAAGCAACAACAAATGATTAAGATGTTCCATTTGTATAAGGAGGTAATATACAAGTGACACATACCTGCAACCATACATCTGTGTCAGCATACAGCTTGACTCTGTATCTGAAATAAAAGTTTAACTTTACTTAAATGTGCAATACAGTATTTCATATAAAAAAAAGGAAAAGTCACACAATAAAACTTACTGTCGCTCAACCATTTCCCCAACTTCGTGAGCCAAGGGAGTTCAATACGATACTCTCCTTTCGCTTCGGTGATTTTCCACCATTCCAAGACAAGACCAATAAGGGGCGATAACTCTAAAGTTCAAATTTTATCACAACGACCATCTACCATATGAAGGGAAGTAAGAGTATCATATTGAACACCCTTGGCACGCGAAATTGCCATTTCCCTAGTTCACTTTGGAAGGACTTCCATTTAGCCACAACTACTTAGTAAACCAACCAGTCCACAGTGGCAGAAAATATGGAAAAATGGATAGAGGATATGTACATTGCTAGGAGCTTATTTGTCACAGGAACGGTATATACTATTCATCAATAACAATGTAGCTGGCTCATGTGTGTATTTAGGAATATAGCATTGTTTCTGGTCCCTGTGTATTTTGGGGTGTAATAGATTAGCCAGGAAACTCGGGCTAGTAATAGATATGGTTTGCCCCTGTGATCTTAGATGTTCTTTAAGTGTATGACAAAACTTACTGTCTTGGTAGACAGGCACGTGCTTGGCTTTGACGGGACGTGGCCTTTTACGGGGAGTTTTGGTTACAGCTGTGTTCTTTCTAGGGTCCACCAAAGGGGCCAGTTTGTTCTTGTTGACGGGAAAAGGACTTGATGCCATCTGTTCTCTGGGTCCAGGAGCTGGGTATCTTATAGGACTGAAAGGAGAACCAAATTGGCACGTTTAATGTCTTTGACTTAACAACCTGAGTAAAAGTTAGAGAGGAATTTCGCAGTCATCATATAAAAACACCCAAAGAATGTATGAGCAGTTGAAAGATTTAAATTTTCCAGAAAAGTTCAGAAGACTCTGGGCATTCTCTCAATTACAACTTCAATACAAATGGGTGTATGTCTACATTCACAAAATAAACTTGAATACGCATGTCAATACTTTTCTCAACATTTAACTAAACCAGACTATTATTTTACTAAGTAATTATAGTTAACTAAAGATTCCCGTTTAGATGATAACGACATACTTAGGGTTGTTGGCCAGTTCAGGCAGAGATGTTCTAGTCGGCTGATCAGTGGCAGTGGTTTTTACAACTAAAATCCGTAAAAAAAGGCAAAAATAAAAAATTAAGATTATATCAGCAACGACCACATAATCGGTGGTTTTGGCCCTACACAAGAATCAAATTTGGTCTCATTTTTTCTCTCAGAATTTTATTAAAATGAAAAGTTCCTATTGTGCAACTCATTCAGAGGATAACCACTACTTACTTTCTTTGTAAACGGGCATATGTTTAGCCTTTATCGGACGAGGCCCTTTACGGGGAGGTTTGGATACAACATTCTTCTTGGGGTCCACCACAGGGGCCAGTTTGTTCTTGTTGACCGGAAAAGGACTTGGTGCCAACTGTTCTCTGGGTCCAGGAGCTGGGTATCGTATAGGACTGAGGATGGAACAGTCATTTGTAAATTTAATGTAGAAGTGTCTTATAGACACATATAGCAATAATAAATAATTCAAATTATAAAAATAAAAGTAATTTTCATTAAACTTAATTTAAGAATTTCACTTAACAATTGTATTTTCATTGCATCAATGTACTTAGCTTTTGAAAAAAGTAAAAATTGTGTAATCACATGCATGCTAACGACTTTATTATTATAAGTAAACTTTTTGTAATTGTTATAATGCCTTTATTGTAGATATACTTTGATGAAGGAATTCTGTCTTGATAACAACATACTTTGCACTGACTGCTTCATTGAGAGATGTGATTTTTCGTTGATCCTCGAAAGTGGTTTTCAAACCTGAAAAATAAGACAGCTTAGGTATCTATACAAATAAAACGTTCAAAATCACTAAATATAAATGAAAGCACAATCTAGGTAACTAGGGTAAACATGGGGCTAAAGCACATCTGCAATGCCATTACTCAGGACTTAATGAGTTAAGCGAATATTTAGAGTATATTATATGGTCATTGGACATCATACCCTACCCCTATAAACCCGAGACCATTACAACTCGAGAGCATCCGGCCAGCGGCCCTTTAATGTGTATATGAAGTCATCGGGTAGTTGTGGGGAAGATTATGGAAATGGACGTATTACAATCTTTTATCATGTTGCAAGTAGTTTTATGATTTTATCTGAATTATAAAGTCAGTACTGACAATAGAAAGGGTAAAACAGGCAAGATATGGCACGTGCAGGACAGATATATATATATATATCGATTGGACAATATCACAGATTATGCCATATCAAACACAGGTAATAGACACAACATATCCTAATAATCTAATATGTAATTAGTACATATTAGATATAGGCATAGGATATGTTGTGTCTATTACCTGTGATATCAAAGATATGTACAATGTATATAAATGATCACAAACGTAAACTTACCATTGTCATGTTCATAAATAGCATCTTCCTCATTGTTGACAGATGTGTTTCCTGTTCTTGGTGTTGGACAATACCAGGGGAAAGCTGGATCCCTAGCTCCGAGTAAATCACTGGAAACACTTGTTTCTGTCCTGGCTAAGTGTGTCGCAGAGTCTTGTGTAGATTCATATTTTGCCTCGCATGTGTTTAATTTCTGGGCACAGACTCTATGTCGCCTGTGTAATTTTCTTGCTTCTGGTTTTGGCTCCTTAGGGGGAGTTGGAGCAATGTCAAATGTGCTGATGTCAGCGATGTCGATCTTAGTTTTAGTACCTGTGTTAGATTAATCAAATATGCTAATATTCTGCTACACAATGAGTTACGGTGATATATAAAGTATCAAGTTATATGCTCTTCGATTGTAATAAAATTTGACCTTAAAAGTGAGATTTGTTTTTTAACTTTAATATCCTAATGTGAAGATATCATTTATCGTTCCCTATTGTTTTACAAACAATTGCTAACGTATTTCTATTAAAGTGTTTGTCAATACTATACTTACATTTCATTCTATGGGTGTACAGAGCCTTCTTTGTGCTTAAAGTATCCATTTTTCGATTTAGTCTTGCTGAGGAAATATTCCGCCAGTTGCTACAAATGTCGTCGTTTCGTAGCTACCGCCGGCAAAACTCACGTGAGCGAACAATGGGCAACGGACGTTTTTGATTGGTTTACCAATCACGTGATCATAAGATCTCTTTTGATTGGCTGTAAGAGTGACTACTCTAAAACGACGACGGGACCGAAATCGGGATTAGCTTTGGATAGAAAACCTGTTTATAATGTTACATTTTATACTTATTTTTAAATCATACTTAATTTTTATTACATTAAATTGATATCCCACTGTACGACACAAATTTTAACAACCACTTTTCTGCAAGTAGAGAAAATGTTTGACCTGATAATTCATACATAATTTGTATGCTTCTGATTTTTTGGAAGATTTTTGTTTCATATGCCGGTAACAAGTGAGGGACATTGTAAAGGAGGAACTTTCGAAGCTAGCCGAGAGTGAATGGCCAAGTCTAGAGTCATCTAGACAGAATTCACAGAAGAAACCAAACACCCAAGAAGTCATTTCAGAAATGGAGGACAGGAAACGCAGAGAAAGCAACATCATGATATTTGGATTCAAGGAACAAGCCAATGAGGATGGGAAGGAACGAAGAAGCGCAGACGAAAAAGTAGTCAGAGATATCCTTTCTGATTGCGAAGTACCAGCATTAATGGACGGCATGAACAAGATTTTGAGAATTGGAAAATTCGACAAAGAGCGGGCATCAGGAGAAAAAGGGAGACCAATCTTGGCCGTCTTCAGCTCTGTTGAAGACAAAAAAATATTTTTCAAAAACATACATAAGCTCCAAAATCATGCGAAATATCAGAAAATTTCCATAAGCAATGATTTAACGAAACAAGAGAGAGATACAGAAGTAAAACTTAGAGAGGAGGCCAAGCAAAAAACTGAAAATTCATCGGGGGAATTTATCTTTCGAGTACGGGGCCCACCGTGGAACCGCAAAATAAGAAAGATGAAGAAACCAGAATGAAAATAAAGCCGAAAATTAATAAACAAAACTGCCGCAACCTTAAATGTACCTACACAAATATTGACAGTCTTCCAAATAAACTCGATGAAATTAAATGGAGAATTAAAGAAAATACAGCCACAGATATAATTGCTATCACCGAAATATACCCCAAAAACTGTAGATTTTTACCAAGCAAAGCTGAATTTTTAATACAGGGATACGATTTGTTCACCAACGACAATGGAAATCGCCACAGAGGAGTTGGACTGTACATCAAGTCGGACTATAATGGAATAGAAGTAAACATAGAGAATAATTTCAAGGAGAGCGTCTGGGTAAAGATAAAACTTTCAGGAAACAGCTGTTTACTTGTCGGATGTATTTACAGGAGCCCAAATTCAAGCATGGAAAACACAGAGGAGCTGCAGAAGCTGATTAGAACTGTATCCTCCGATAAAACATACAGTCATTTACTAATAATGGGAGACTTCAACCTACCCAAAATTGATTGGGATTCATGGTCTGCTAAAAATGACAAGGAAAGTGGGTTGCTTATCGAATCCCTACAAGACAACTATTTATATCAGCATGTAAATAAATTCACAAGATGCAGGAAGGGGAATGAACCGAGTATATTGGATCTCCTAATAACGAACGAAGAAGAAATGGTAAAGGAAATTCACTACAACGACCCCATCGGTAGTAGCGATCACCTTGTTTTGAACTTTACTTTCTACTGTGAAAATATTTTAACTACTAAGAAGGAACCCCGTCTAAAATATAGCAAGGGTGATTATGATAAAATGAGAGAATCTTTACCGAAAGATTGGAGTGAACATTTGAAAGGCGATGTAACAAATATGTACAAAAACTTCACAGATATCATAAAAGATTTGGCAAACTCCTACATTCCCAGAAGTAAATCCTCGGTGGGCCAAAGGCATAATCTACCACTAAATAAAAACATTGTAGAAAAAATCCACAAAAAACGTCGGGCATGGCAGCGGTACATGGAAACGAGAGACGACAGCAAGCACAAAGAGTATGCTAAAATTAGAAATCAACTAAAATGGGAAATACGGAAAGCAAGGAAGAATATGGAATTAAGTATAGCAGAGACCATCAAATCCCACCCAAAACGTTTCTGGAAGTATGTAAACTCCAAAAGAAAAGTAAGAACAGGAATATCGGATTTAAAAGGACTAAACGGGGATGATCAACAGATGGCGATCAACGACAATGACAAGGCCGAGGTTTTAGCTAAATTTTTCAGTAGCGTTTTTACCGAAGAGCCATCTGGAGAACTACCAGAAATTATTACAAGGAATATTAGGTTCCCGTTCGAAGAGATAACTTGCAATCCAGAAGTTGTGGAAAAACTTCTAGCCAACTTAAATGTAAATAAATCACAGGGACCAGACA
>JAUMHH010220842.1:0-12183 GCA_032359455.1 Chlamys rubida
TTTACCATGTTATAGTAAGGTTTTACCATGTTATAGTAAGGTTTTACCATGTTATAGTAAGGTTTTACCATGTTATAGTAAGGTTTTACCATGTTATAAGTCAGGTTTTACAGACACTTCATCAACACCAACACTTAAACATCTCATCAAAATTTGTATAACAGTCTCATTGACATCTGTCAACACCCCCCATTGACATATATGTCAACACCCTCCCACCAATGTCTCTGTCAACACCCTCCCATCGACGTCTCTGTCAACACCCTCCCATTGACGTCTCTGTCAACACCCACTATTTACATATGTCAACACCTCCCATTGACATATGTCAACACCCACTATTGACATGTCAACACCCTCCCATCGACGTCTGTCAACACCCTCCCATTGATATCTCTGTCAACACCCTCCCATTGACATATGTCAACACCCACTATTGACATATGTCAACACCCTCCCATCAACGTCTGTCAACACCCTTCCTGATACACCCTCCCATTATTGTCTCTGCGAACACCCTCCCATTGACATATCTGTCAACAACCTCCTATTGACATCTGTCAACACCCTCCCATTGATGTCTGCCAACACCCTCCCATTGACATATGTCAACACCCTCCAATTGACATCCCTGTCAATGCAGTCTAAGACTAACAGTGTTGTCAATGTTGTTTTAAGTTTGGTCTCATTGACTGTCAAAAGTCAGGTAATATTCACTAGTATCATCATTGTTACCTAACTTATTCAGATAAAAAACAAAGCTAAGTCAGTGTTAACATAATAAAACTTTTTTTTATTGTTTTAACAATATGCAAATATGAGGTTTTTAGTCTCACAATATCTCTTATGTAGTTGCTTGTTACAAAGTCTGTACCTCTCTGCCGTTTAGCTGCTAGCCACTAACACAGGTTAACTACACACAAACACCCTATAACAACCAGACATGTACTGGCGATCTGCATCAACTCTCCGCAACACTAGCGTACAGTAATAAATAATTTAAAGATAACTAAAAAATTATACAGAGAAAAAAAGTTGAATTAAAAGATAAATTCTTTGAGCGACAATGATTGCAAGACATGGTGCCACTTATAAATAAGCTATAGTCAGGCAGAAAGAGATTTTTTTTCGCATGCCACTTGAAACCACTCCCTGAGGTGTTACAATAAAAGGCAAGTTAGGGCCACCCAAAAGATAATGTGGCAGAGTAGATGGCTATTCATTCGCACAAACCACTACAAGAGGAAATCACTCTCATTTGTTTAGTGTCTTCAGCGACAGAAGCAGATATAACACTCTCACTGTACCAACTTGAAGCTAATGTCCAATAGTGATCTAGTTTACATAAATATACATATAACAGTATGGAAATCACTCGTTATTTTTCAGACCCACCATGTTGTACTGGCAGAAGTTGATCAGAAAATTTGTATAACTCTTACACATTTCTTGTTCATCAATAATTACATCTCATTTGCACTTATCCATGCTCAGCATTTTGACAAAATTTTGCATAGATTTATAAATACATAGTATGAGTTGTCGAGGGTATTGGAATATTCATACGGGTGATACACCCTTACTGTATATTTACATTGAAAGCTGGTGATGTAAAGCTGGCAACACTGGTCTTTCAAAACTTCTTTATAATATCAATTTATAATCAATTAGATAATCAATTATATTTTCAATAACCTTTATGCGATATCAACAAGGACCTTTTAAATACGTAAGTATCTGTACATTCAATTTATGGCAAACCAACAAATGCTGCAATGACAAACAGTTGAAATGAGCGAACCAATTGGGGAGGGGCGGATACCTGTAGCCGACACCTTCATCAACAGAAACTCCTGGATAAAATGTGATGGTGTAAATAATGATAAAATGAATGAATTGATAGGAAACATATTTCATTCTCAGAATTCTTAAAATTTTCATTTGCGCATCAAAGTTTATAACAGGTGCAAAAATTGATAAAAAAATATACAAGAAAATGAAATCAATGATTGGTAAATAATAAATGTTCTATTTACTTTAAACCTAGCTGTCGTTTGATCAGTACCGACCAGATGATCTCTATATACAGATGAAACACCTCTATACATGAAGTATGTACAAGTAACTGTTAGTACTGTCCACGGCCATCAACACTCAATTTGTTAATTATTTCACTAATTACATCTAGTATTGCACACTATAACAGACACAATGCTTCCTTTTCTCAACAATAAATTATCTGTTGTATGATTCTGTGTATATCAAAAGTATTCAGAAGACAATATATTAATATCAAACATCTTGCTATTTACAACAACAAAAGTTAACACTGGTTTGTCCGATTATATACACTTATCCAGCAGGATAACTTCAGTACTTACCTAACAAACAAATTTACCAAAGCTTTCTAAATTATGACAGACAAATGACTATTACAAATGACTAAACTTGGATAAGGCAAGTAGAAGTTTCAAGCAACTTAATTTGTTCCTCAAATGATCAGCTTATTATGAACTAGCTACTGAATGTTGGAGTAGACATCTGTATAGACTATTTTACTTAACATGACAGGTAATGCACCAGATGAATTTACCTGAGAAGAACAAAAATGATCAAATCTTACTGGATGTTGTTTCTCAAGGCCAGCACCAAGTAATAATCCACTTACGTATATATAATGACATGGTGATCTTACATGTCTTTGTCTCAATGAAATAGCTGAACATAAAACACAAGTTTTCATAATAATGGCAATGCTCTGAGATAACTGTGAAAATAAAAACATTTATTTGCACAATATTAAAATTTATACTACATGCAGATATACAAACTAAAATAGTACATTAATTTCAAACAATAATCTAGCTGTTTGTATTTCAGTTCACTCAGATTTAAAAATCTTGTGTGGATCTCCGAGACATGAACTTTCGTCATGTTAATTCCTGATATTGAGCATGGACAGTAATATGATAAAATGTCAAGTAAAAATTTTGACTATGGCGACATTTTTATTCAGATCTTGTATACTCAGAAGATGACAAAAATTGTACAAGATAATCACTAAAATACCTTACATCAATAACATGTTTGTGCGGCAGTAAATAATTAATGTTTATATTTACAGTTGATTCAGAATTATTATAAATATGGCAATGTGCTGTCTGAATTACCACTATCAGGTGTTATTTTCATAAAAATAAATCACAAGAGCACCAAGGTTGTTATTTGTAGATTATTTCTGTAGAAAATGTTTTTTCTTTTGAATTATATATAGGCAGAACACATGTACTCTTTACTGCACTCTTATTGTCTAATTGAAAAAGACTTTCACACTGAAATAACAATTGCATGGATTGATAATTAACAAATAAACAGGTGTAACAACTGACCATATACAGATATACAAATAGTAAAGTTAGCAAAATATTACTTAATAAATTTGGGTATTAACTACTAACTGTATACATAAACAACAACCAGTCAGAGCTAGGGGCTAAATTGATGGATTAACTCTGATTACTAGACAGTCAGTAACATTAGTGCTTAGCCTGGTAGGTCTGAACGCAACTCTTTGGACAGTTGATGCGTTGACGGTTATAGCTACGTTTGGCGGCTGTGCCTTGTCCAGTGGTCTTGTTGTGCCTGTCAAGGGTGGCTCGTGTAAGGCGGCGAGTCTCCTTGTACTGCTTTGACCTTTGGGAGGATTTAATTGAGTCGGTCTGAGTGATGATTCCAGCCCTGGCAGCCAGAGCCTGGGGTTTGCGTGGTGACTGCTGCACAACAACACCCTGAGCATTTCTTGGACGGAGGCCACGTTTTTGAATTGTTCTAGAAAAATTATCTGTGGAAGACTCAGATAAGTCACTTTCCTCACCTGCACTTCCTCCAGAACAATGACTGTTGTAAACAGACATGCTCGGATGCTCTATGAGGAGATTTTCCATTGGATCCATGCCTACCTGGGAAGATGTGGCGCCGCCTGCAGTAAAACATGGAGGAGGTGTAAGAATCCAACTTTCATGAAAACCAATTTTAGCGTTCAAACAGTATCTGGAATGTCCCACGGGGCTCAAGGAGCCGGGAGTGGATGGTGTTTGGCTTGCCGGGTAGCAATTGGAGGCAGTTTCAGAATCACTGTCACTATTTACAGGATTTGCTATTCGCACAAGTCGGCAACATTTTTTATGACCAAGAATTTCAGCTTGTGGCGAAGTTGTGGATTTGCATGCTGTATCTGCAATGAACAATACTGTACTATACAGTAATGCTCAACCAATTTACACCTTTACAATTACATTTACTTTAAACAAAAATTTATCACATATTTTTCTTAAATTATCACAAAGTGCATTATCCACTTTTTAATATTGAATGGTTTTAATTACCAACTGTTTAATCTGAGTCGCTTGATTTTCAGTATTAAAATTTCGAAAAAGAGCTAAACATCAGGACATCCTGTATGAAGAATCTGTACAAGTCCTTCATTTGTAAATTTATAAGATTTATGTAAAGTAACAGACTGGATATTCCTCTTGTTTAGCTTTCTCTCTCAATTTTAATAATCAAAAGGTTAAGTAATTAAATTACCTGGTACATCCACGATGACCCAGTCCTGGTCGGGTGCAGGTTTAGTCTCCAGCTCAACTGGTGCAGTCTCCATGTCCTCGGCACTAGAGCCCCCGAACAGATAGCTAGCCACACTTGTCAGCATCTTGCTACCTTGATTATGTAAAAAATCCAATCAGAGATTTAACATATAGAATTATATATATAATCATCGGATTTCTTCCAACTACATATCAATTTAATGCTTCTGGAATCGGTACATATTATCTAAAACACATCAACACTACTTCAGTCATATCCTATTATGATTTAAGGTGGACAAGTTCCTATATATGTGACATCATTGCTATAAAAGACCACGCATACAGTGAATTTGCAATACGTGATGCAATCAGCAATCCGGATCCAGAGCTGTAAGAATTATTTTTAGGCCTGACCTAGACACAAGCATATATCATAACTTTTGAAACATAAAATATATGAAAATTGCAGACTAACTACTACAAGCTTGTGCATAGCTAATCGAGATCGGTTACCTAAGAACGACTGCATTTTCACACGCATATGATATGAAACCCCAAGAGCAAAACCCGAATTTGAATCACGTAACGGGTATCAAACATAACCCCAGGTCGATCATCATAATTTTGAAATGTGCAATTTTATAGTTTAAATTTCGAAATTGATTTCCATTTGTAAGTTTTAAATGAATTGAACATTTTCGTGGATGGAATTTACCCATAATCAATAGGCATCTGCAGAGCTAGCGTCAGTGATAATTAGACGCGGACAAGTAGGCTAACGCCCTTTGTTAGACACCACATTCAAATCAACAAAGAAAAACCCTATTCATCAATCAATTTGAATTCGTCAAAAAACACCGCTCTGGTTAGTTCATTGGGTTTATACGTTGGCACCATTCCCAGTACCTATATTTCAAATTCGTAAAAATCATTAAGCAAAGTCATCACAGCAAGAACTGGTTTGCTGGATTGGCGTAAAAAATGAAGGAATGAAGGTCGATCGCCTGTCACGCATATTCGATCAGAATTCTGCAAAATAAGCGTAAAGATTTCTTTTAAACTTACCTGACTCTGTACCCGAATAATCTTTCTATCAATTCCGATCACTCTTTATGGAAACTACGACAAATTTCAGTGAAAATCTGTTAATTTTCTGCAGTGTTTTTCTCGAATCAGCTGTTTCACTCCTGACAGATGAATGCAACGACGCAGTCGTGTTTACGTTTTGATGGCGCTTTTTGATTGGCTGAAGGCGGTCCATATATGGTAATCTAATGAATATTTATGACTTTTTTGTCCCGTATATGGCAACGGATATGCGTGCGCATATATTGATCACGTGCTAATGTTGTGATAATTTGACAGCTCCCAGACCCTATGATTCCAGACAAACTTCGACCAATTTTGTGTGGTACTGCGCGAACTACTGCCCGTATTGTCTGTCATGCTTGTGGTTTTATATTTACAAGTAAATATAGTCTCCCAGGTTGAAATTTTCGTCTGCATTATATACCAATTTCAGTGATGATGTAGTCTTGATCAACAGATGGGTCAGGGAACGAGGTTTATCGTTAGCGTCCGGTGAACTCCGGAACAGCTATAAATAAAACAATATCCGAGCAGTGTTATGTAAATACACTTTTATAGCAGTTTATTTATATTACATTATATTCAGTTTCAAGTGCGGCTGCTTTATTACTATTTTCTTTATCCATGTATTGCCTTAACATTCTGATCCCGGCATAGTGGTGATGTTTGTGTGCGTTAACGGTCATTCACTCATTGCAGACTTTATCGAAGGCCTTCGAGATCACGAGATGACATATACATGTCTGCTTGTGGGTTTCAATTAATTATGTGGCATCTTTAATTAATTCTAATAGGCATAGCTGTGCTTCGCATAATCGTAACGGCTAAAGTCGTGTAGATGTTAATACGATCGCCATGATTAATAACTAACTATAAACCACGGAATTAGATTAGAATATAAGAGAGATGTCAGATGGGCCTGAAGAAATAGACTATATAATTATAGTTAATATGTTAATTGTAACGTCAAGAAGTTGTTCTGTGAAGGGTGAAAGCAGCTAGTTTTTTAGTCGGGCGTTATAGATCTTATTTTTTTCTATAATTATAGCAGGGATGTGTACACAATTATATTGTCGAGTCGGGGTCCCCCAGGGGTCAGTCCTCGGTCAGTTTGTTTGCTGACGATTGTATACAAAACTGTCACCTCTAGTTGGCATGGCACAATCAGTACACAATATCTGGCATTATCACTGTATATCTCTGCTACAATACAATTGAGGGATTGTGTCATTTATTTTCAAGTTGGATTTATAAGTATCCGTCTAAAAATATATTTCTATTTTTTTTTCTTGAATTTGAACTGAATAAGCTAACCCTTGGGCGATTTTATATCCACAAAGGCCTGAATCCACCGGCCGTCATGGAAAGGTCCCTGACAAAATTCTGATATTGATGTCATTTTCATTTTGTGTTATATACGTCTCTGCTTCCAGATGGAAAAAAATCAGTTCTATTTTAGCTTGACGGAAAATGGGCGTTAATCCTTATAATTTGAAGGCTGTGTTTAATATTATAATTAAATGCTGATGTGCTTAAAATTTGTTTTTAGCCAAATTTTTTTTCAAAGTGGATCAAGTTTAAGTTGCTTATTACGACGATCCATGCAGAAGGCACATTTTCAAGTGTAGTATGGAAATAAATTTAGGGGAAAATAAATAAGGTGATTATATGATAAATATTTTGTAGGTAAAAGACGCCCGAAAGGTGGAATTGAACCACTCCGACGCTAATCGGCTACAGGTTTGAAGCCTGCACTCCAGACCACTGAAGCTCATCCGGGCACTTGTAAACAGTATCAACGCTACTTATATACCTACCACTATCATGTCTGTCCTTATCGGGGTAACTATCAATTTCCATACAAAACAATTTTAAAAGTATATTTTTAACCAATCAATTAATTAAGTACATGGATATATATTAATCTAAAAATCTTGTTTTGTTTTTGACATTCTAAAATTAAAGTATTTTAATTACTTATTAACATAAGAGGTTATATATCAGATTTCATTGTACAAAGGGAATATAGGAATACATTTGTAAAACTCGAGTTGTCTTTCTTGGTATGTACGTATATTAGGACATTATTAGCAATTATGTACTACGTGCACGCGTAGCAACCTAATAGACATTGATCGCATGGTAATCTTATCATGGTAATATAGAATGTGATTGGGTTTCTATGCTAACACTTACAGTCGCTTCGGCCGTATCACCATAGCAACTATATGCCTAAATTTAGGACAAGCTATGATGGCGGAGTTCGTCGACAAACCAGTTTCGCATTGTTGTCAAGAAATTAAAATAGCATAGCATTTTTTAAAATAATATTTAAGAAGGGGTTATGGGGGCTCCGTAGGTTATCGATATGATTTGTATCCATGGACAATGTGCTATTGTGAAAATGAGATTACTGATAGGGTCAAATTAGTGCAGTGATGACGCGTGATTTAAGAATGGCGATTATCCCAATATGTTCAAATCTAGAATATAGTTAGGACTATGTCTAAACGTCAAGATGACAACCTACAAGTAACTGTAGTGTAAGCTGATATTATTTTCTCAATAAGCAAATAATCATTCGCGGCATAGTCGGAGTCTGTAATGTTTGTGTGCATCATTTATAGGTCAAAGCACGGAATTCCGTGGTCAAACTAACTATATATATAATAACAGAGAAAATTGGAGAAAGTTTAGCCACAGAAGTCAGACATCATAATAGTTATAATATAATTATTTTGGTAAACATTGAGTGTTATACTTCGGTTACTGTCCTTATGCATGAGCATATTATCGGGGGAAATGTTCAAGAACTTTGTCTTTAATATCTGTAATGTATACACGAAAAAAGGGTCTCTATGTGATAACCATTAATAGTTATCAACTAAGCACACTACTTCTGTGGCAACAGGCTTTCCGATTTTAACCTAGGACATTATAGTATAAGTCTGACTTGTTAACGTCATTTATGACGTCAGATGTCTCAACATTACGCAGGATCTTAAATCCACACGTGATCACATCAAATCAAGTAATATACTTGATCACACCAAATCAAGTAATATAAAAACAACGTTACATGTTAACAAATCTCTATTGATTAATATGACGTTGACTTTAATGAAAACAGAATCAGTTTGTAACCGAGGTATTAATGTATTGCAGTTTGGCTATATAACAGAAAACCCTCTCTATTCATATAACGTCATTATTTTAACGTCATTTAATGTTAAATTGGTGACGTTTCGCTTTTTTCGTTGACAAATTGCAGTTTTGACATAAAATTGTTAAAAAACGTTGTTTTTAGTCATTTTTGACGTCATTTATATAATTTGATTGCATTGTGACGTCATACAACGTGAACTTTTCAGAACGAGGCTGTCACGTGACTTCTCTGATGTCATTAATGGCATGTAACGCACTGAACTATGGGAAATATAATAAAGCATTTTGATTGGTCGAAGCGTATCATTATGTATGACGACTGCCTACGTCAAAAGCAAATTCAGCCTGTCACGTGACCAAGTAGACGCCATCTTGGATTTGGTCGATGCCATTGTACAGACAGGCGGATATGGCCGATATGACCCAACATACAAACATTTGGAAATTTGTCTGGCTTTAACTGGTAAGATACGACTTAAGTATTGATGGATATCATTTGAGTTATATATGACTTAAAGATGTATCTACATGCGAGCTAGATTGGTATTACCTGAATGATAACACTGATAAAAGAGCTCTAGACGAGAGGAAGTGCGCGAATTATGGCGGTAAAACATGATGCATGGTTTATAAAAAATGCTAACTTAAGCTAATACGTTATCCCTTTCATATTTTTCTGATGAACAGTGAAATATTTAATGTAAAATATATTGTAGAGAAAAACGGATAGGAATTGAAATGGGTCTAATTTGGTAGAATGCATCATTTATATTCAATCGAAACTTCCTGTTGTGTCGACTTCGATATACCGGGGTCTATGCGACCTACATAATGCGAATCTTGCTGAATAATGAATGGGAAGACGTACTTACCATACTTGAAATAAATTTGTTGATGTCTTTCTCTTTATTTTATGTAAAACGAGATAGATATGCATGCACATCTACCTTGTTTACATCAACAGCAACACGTGAAAGTGTCCATTGACTATTATAATTTGCTCATTGTCTCCCTTTGTCCGTGATCAATCAATAGGCTAAAGTTACCCGCTATCTTGGTAACAAGGCACACATAAGCAGTTCTACAATTTTTTTTGAATTAATAGAGTTTTATCGTGGAGTTAATGTGAGTGTTGGCATTAGACGAATTTGATTGACAATAGATGAAGCTTTGACCTATAAATAGCTGGAGCAACCGTAGCTCTTTATAGTTATTTTTCTTATGTAAGTCGCATTTTAAGGAAGATTTTATCATCATGTTGATCACAAAAGATATCAAATGAGGATATTTTGTTAGATTTTCATAGAAAAATAAGATTTCAGAAGTTAGATCTAGTTGTATGCTTTTTCATAGTCAACATAACCTTTTAAAGTTATGTTTTATGCAGCTTTGCATTATTTGTATTGAAACTGAAATCTTTAAAAATAAAGTTCCATACATCTGTAATAAGTATAAATTATAAGTGGATATAGAGCTCTAGGTTATGAATATAAAGAAGGATAGACAGCTCCTTTTCTTCCTCTCCGTCATCCCTTTTAATTGGGCCACTACATACTGTATCTATTCTGCCCTTCTTCCTTCCTTCCTTATTGTTTGCATATTAAGACTGAGATATAGAGGTTCCGTAATGAGTGGTGGTTGGTTATCATGTTTATCTAACTTGAGTTAGTTAATCTTCGAAATGTATAAAGACTAAGAGGTTTGCCGTGTGTCTTTTACAATTTGAAAATTAAGTAATGAGAGTAAGATAACGTGATAACAAATCATCATGAGTTTGCGGACCTGACCTGTACGTTTTTCCCACAACGTTCGTATTTTATCTGAAAAAACCCCACATTTTTTCCCCTTAGAAAATACATCACGTGTGTTTCTGAGCATGGAGCATGACATCACAATGGAAAATGACGTCGAAAAGCATTGTGTCACAGCAATAAAAGAGACAGAAGTCGTTCCGTCATCTGTGTAGTTATTTTTTTACCCCGAGAAGAACCATCGATCAGTACATGAATACAAGTGTAAGGAAAAATCCCTGAAATGTACAAATGACCGCCTTAGTACAAGTACAAGCTACAATTTAGTTATTTTCCAGAAATATATTCAACATTACGGTAACTTTGAATATATAAATGGATATTTACCTTCATCGAATATCAAGTCGTGTCGGTGTCATATAGTTATCAGTATCAAAGATTAACCAATGAAATCACGTCCAGAGTGTTACCCACTAGTGGATAACCCAAAATGTTTACCAACTCCTAGCAGGTTTATCAAGTGAGTGAGGAAACTTGCAGTGGTTGTGGGAGAAATAGAGGTTCCCAAACGAATGATGGTTGGTCGTCATGTTTTTCGCTCACAATGACTTATCAGTCACTCCTGGCTCACTGGATAAACCTGTTAGGAGTTGGTAAATATTTTTGGTTACCCAATAGTTGATGACACCCTGTACATTATTTCATGATCAAGTAACAATGCCTTACGACATCATCCTCTATTTAATCTATCTGGACATCACAGTTCATGGCAACTGGTTGGAAACAGGAAAAATTTATTCCAAAGAGAAACATGGGTTTCTAGATAAATATATGAACTTAGTGGGAGGAAAAGTAAAAAAAACCTCTTGATTAGACCAAAAAAAATATGTATGTTTCAGGTACCCCAACCGACCACAGTTTTTACCTCCAACCCTATCAGTTTTGTCTCGCTCAAACAGAGTCCATCCAGTATTGGGATAACTTGCCCATATTGAATGCAAACAAATTAATGGGAGAACAAACAAGGCAAGTTTTTTATGCAGACTCTTCAGTAAGATTCGTCAGTTTGGAAATATGTAATATCAAAGTTTTACTTTATACACAAACATATACATGTACGTATTAAACGTGTCGCAACATCTAATTTGTACATTGTGTATAAAGTAAAAGTTTGATGTTATATATCTATACCCTACGTACTCCAGGCAAGTATAAAACCAAATTTAAATCCCATATTAATATTTTAACAACCTGAAAAATATATGGTGATAAAGTTTATGTTATTTCTTAAATTATTCTCATTATCCCCCTTAAAAAAAGGAAGTTTTAAAATCATAATTTTATTATAAAATCCATACCACACATTTAACGTCTAAGATTGTCCTAGTTTTTTGTGCAGACATATATTTTACTGGGACTGAAGCCATTGTGAAATATATTTCCATACTAGCACTTATAAATACAATCAGAGATGTCAGATGAACATTTATCACATACCTGTTGAATCTCATATAATACAAGCAATTTTCAGACCATGAAATACAACGTTCTGTATTGCACATGTGCAATACGGAATGTTGTATTTACCT
>JAUMHH010220853.1:0-27085 GCA_032359455.1 Chlamys rubida
TTATTATAAAATGTCAATTTTTAATCGTTTATAGATAATTTATTTTACACAATTTCAGCATTTATTAAATTGATATATATTAATGCAATACTAATCTATGTCAGTATCATTTTTATTGACATTATTTTGCAAATTGTGTCTTTCATTTTTTTTCAAAATTCACTCATTTTTACATAAATTTCCGTTTAAAATCCTTAAAATTATGACAACCTATTTTTGTTTGTGGCAGAAAATTTCTTTACTTCAAAGCAATATAACTACAAAATTTGAAGGAATTCTACTGAGAAATGGTGACACAATCCTATTACTTAAAGGGTGAAAACTGCTAGTTTTGAAGTCGGTCGTTATATCTATTTTTTTCTCTTTATCTGTATATAAGAACGTTTCGGTGGTCTGTGTTATTGTCACCTTCAAATTTATATTGCTTGTTATACCCTAACATGACTCGGCTTAGTGGTATTAACACAAAAATATTTTTTGTCAGTCTGTGTGATATTAACAGAAAACATCGGTTGTGTCTTTAATGTACGACATATCCTTAATTTTTACTAACTTCGAACATAGCATCCATCTTTCATATATCAATTATTACAGTTGATTTAAACTTACCTCGGCCTGAACAACAAGCAATTGATGGTATCAACAGCTACCACAGCCTCGGCTCATTACCTTTGATACTGAAACGATGTGCAGGTTGGACTATGGCTGATGTCATTAATTCGTGACTCGAAATAAAGTGCATGTACTCTACAAATAGTTATGCACCTAAGACAATGTGCATGTATCTCATTACAGACTGCACTTTTAAATCATCGCTCAATTCCTACATATACATAACGTATGACTGGACGTTACTATTGTTTTTAAGTCATTTTTAAAATACCACAATGTTACGGAAAAGACTACATGTCCTTATGTCATCATTTCCAACCAAATCATGATTGTACTAACACATAACATGCAGTTCAGGTTAACGCAATATCACTGCATTTGTTCATTAACATTAAAAGATAATATCAAGTAAACATGTCAAATAACATATGAAGTATGCTTTAACAGAGAGCAAGACAAAATAAACCACAATATTTGTTTACAGTGAACAACGAAACGCCAATTTGGTGCATTATCTTTACTTCCTATTTCTAAAAAGTATGTGAATGGTTATAATTCAACACACGATCATTTACGATGTTGTGACATCAATCTAAACAAGAGAGGAAAGAAGAT
Organism: Chlamys rubida; assembly: GCA_032359455.1. Taxonomy (NCBI): domain Eukaryota; kingdom Metazoa; phylum Mollusca; class Bivalvia; order Pectinida; family Pectinidae; genus Chlamys; species Chlamys rubida. The sequence continues at coordinate 1,228 of JAUMHH010220853.1, forward strand.
AATTGATTTTGTACCAATAAAATAATCGCTACTCTTTTGAAAAAACATAAGGGCTAAGCAGACCAAATATCGAAGAAATTATATATCAACAACAATTGCAGGAAATACCCTTTTATCGCTGTTACATGTCGTTAAATCAATGAAACTATATTTGTGTACCCCACATTACTGTCACCATAGCAACCGCCCTTGCAACTCTTGTGTCACAAATAACTTTGACATAGCATTTCTTTCGTTAAACAGTATCATTTTTTATAATAGATTTTTCAGCTCTCGCATATCACAAAAATGTAATTAACACATAATCGCAACAAAATAAACATTGAAATGAACATTTGATTCTGTGCGATGTTTTAAACAAAACGTCTAATTTAATATTTAAGCATTTCTAAAGTGTTTTCAACGTTTTAAACAATAAAAATACATTGTCCATTTTTCTCTACATAAATCACTGTTGTTGTAGCCCCCAATTGTCTTCATCCATAGCAGGAGTTCTTGTAAGGTCCATTATTCAGTACACTACTGGCCACCACAGAGACCAAGGACTGGAGATCTAACAAAGACCAATGATCGGATTTCGTAAATGAATTCCAGACTATTCCGAAAACATCTCATGAAAGATTGTTAAAGCACCAAAATAGGTGCAGTTCCATCTAAAATCTTTATTCGTCTTCCTTCTCGAATCAAACAAATTATTCAGGATCTCGATCACATTAAAAGACGTAACTTTATGCTAGTCCAACACTGATAATTCAAATTTCGTTAAACTGCTGTTGAAACGGCAGGAGAAGTATAAAGAAATACTGTTTAATTTCAAATTATTTATGAGAATTACAAAAGTAAAATAATTGTTGAATAATATGAATCCTTTTATGTTCGGGTATAGTTTGGTACAACGTATGAACAAGCAACAATTGTCATGTTCAACGGGTACTTCAGAAACATATTTTACTGACTTGAAACATGGAAATATAACAATGTACTTAATACCCACATTTACACTTCTTTTATCACAAGCACATATAACGCTATCACAAAGTGACTTTAAAACACCTGGCTTCAATTGAAAATAAATTATATGCAAACGTGTGCCGTCGCTTGGTACCTTTACACGCGAAACAACTATAAATATTCATGTTTGTTATAATAAAATTACTATAATATATATTCCCTAGAGCAACTGATTACGTTATTTGTGTATTTGACAAGAAAATAAGGGTATTGGGAGGATCGGTGTATTTAAGACACAAACTCGATCTTTATTTATTTACAGCCGTCATTAAATCTGGTGACAAAAATCTATCACATTTATCAGATCTTCTAGAATAAATTGTTCGTTACGTTTCGATGACTTGTATTTTCACCTTTAAACATAATGGTTGACTTATGTTAATTCTGATACTCTTAATTGAAACAATTATACAATCATTTTAGTTTTTATTTATACCGACGATTTTAAACTAATTAGGATCAAAATAGTTTATGTAAAATATTGTGTAACAAAAAGATATAATATCAGCTTACCTCAGCCTAAGTAATCGCAGCTTCAACTCCCTATGGTTGTCACTGCTTACCATGGTGTCAGGTCATAATGGATCGACTACAGTAATAATATATGTTGACGAAAAAATGCAGTTTGGTCAAAATTCTATTTAAAAAAGGAACCGTTCCAACTGCTTTATTGTATATCTTTATTCAAATGTTAACAACCGTTGTCTCGTCTCGGGTGTTAAATATGACTATTTTAAAAGCTAAGAACGATATCAGCGTCTTAGTAGAAATGTGAGATACGGGTTTATTGGAATATATACAGACAAAATTTAGATTTGAAAATAAGGTCATCGAATCTTTATAGTTCCAATACACTTTCTGAAATTGAACCTTCAAAAATAAGAAAACAAAATAAATAATCATGACGGTGATACTACTATTGCTTAATTGAAATTATTACTTCATCAAAATAAAAGAATTTTCTGACGGTAAATGTATTTAACTTTCATGGATCTTTAAGGATCTTCCCTAAGCCCCAAACCAAACCAGACGCTTATAACAAAAAAACAATGCTCCTATTGCTCTTATACTTATACATAAAACACCTGAAGCAATTAAGTTATTTTCGTGCTTACATGATTTATCAAATTTAATGTTTTCTCCTTCTGAATAGTTTCTAGTATGTCCTTATAACATATCGTTGCTATCACAAGTTACACTACAGGTACGCTAGTATGTTTACAGTATTTGTGTTGTGTGTGAACATTTAAACGTAAACATAACGTGAGCTCGAGATTACTTGTATATGCATCTGGCTTCCTTTATCACAGTCCATTGAGGTTATCGGCGACCTCGTTGTATGTTCTACCACAGGCAGGTAGGAGGTAGGCATAAAAACAGCAACCTGCAATCAATGTGCAGGTAGAACAGATAGGACGGTAGAGCCAAACTTCATATATAAAATAGTTGGAGCTACAGATAACAGGTATGCGACCATGATCAATCTGCATGTACAGTATTATAGATATGGAGCTAAACGAGTGAACAGACATATATGTACCCTACCTATAGAAATAAGATCAAGATTTTCGTTTTATCTACCAACACAGATGTATGTTATTAATTATAACGATAAACATTATGTATGTCATGCCATATGCATAAATAGTTTATAAGTGTGCTATTAACTTTTCAGGCATAATTATATACAGGTATGTCATTGTATAAACGGCCCGTATATGCACATGCGTGTCATGGTATGTGTGTATACAGGTGTATACATACGGGTGTATATACAGGTATATATATGTGTATATTTCTACTTTCTACATTATCACACTGTTTTCATGGTATGGGTGTATACAGGTGTTTCATTCTATATACGGGTGTATATACATTATCACACTGTTTTCATGGTTTGTCGTTAGAGCAAATTTTCTCATTACTTCCGGTGACCTCTATATGTATTCAACATGAACCAATAAGACTAGCGATAAGAAAATTGTCGCGCCGTCACAAACTATAAAAGTCATGAATATTTTTTTTGTTTTTATCCTACTACTATTTATAGCGCACCAATCACCATCATTGTGACGAAATTAACGAGATCCCTCGTCACCGAAATTTACTTCCTATAAAATACAAGGGAAAATATAAAAATCAAAATTTTTTAGTTATGCACATCGACGCTTCAAATCATATTGTATTCAATAAAATATAAAAATTGAAATCGCGATCAGCTTGGCTTAGATGTTAAGAAAGTGTAATAGTCAACCTTCAGGAAGTAGCTTCACAGCGATAGGAAATCATGAATTGTGTAATTACATAGAAAATGTTCTCAAAGTCGTTTCTAACCTTGCCACCCTTGTGTAACACCGCATCAAATATTACTGTACTTCCTGTGTAAAACTGTGTGCATTTGTCCAATTGACATTGAATACTTCGTGTTATATATCAGGGCATACTTTGGAATTCAAAAATTGCTAAGAATTAAAATTTGGAAAGCCTTTTTTTGTATATATAAAAAAAAGTAGGTAAGCAGTGATATTCTATGGATACATTATTGTACATAATAATGTGGCTGTAATTTTATATATATTTTTATTGTGACGTCAGCAGCGCTGTTTGGTGGATGTCATACTTCTTTGGCTGTAATTTCAAAGTATTTTCATTGTGATGTAGCTCGGTTCGGTGGATGTGGCTACAAACATTTAGGCACCTTTCCTGCATTTTTCAAAATTGCATCGATGATAGATATATGGGTGCAATTCAAAGAGATATATACTTATGCTGCTAGAGTCAATAATGCTTTTTTTTATTTGTGTGTGTTTCTTACTGGTACTGTTAATCTAATAAAGATGTAAGATCTAAAATAATTATGGACAGTCAGTTAATATCGCTTTCAAAAATATGGTGATAATATTTTAGCATTTATATTTAAACAATGTGCGTCCAAACATAATAGTATAACTTCGTTAAGGAGTAGATAGATATCTTGAGGACGGGGAACCCACATATTTGATATGTTTACTGTGTTTGTGTATGAGCAAACTATTGACTCACATACCTTTGCATCAGAGATAACGACAAACACAGAAATACACTTTGATTTGTTTAAAATATCAAGTTGATATGATTTCCACATTCTGTTTTTATGTGAGTCAAAGCTAATACATAACGGTATACCATTATTTCAACAGGTTCACCCTCCTACTGGTAAATTAAACCAGATCTGGATATTCTAATAAGTGTCAAGGCCACTTAGGGATTACCTGATCTCTTATTTTACCTGCATTTTTATATATCTCAGTGCGCATTGATATGGCGAAGGAATTATCACTAAGTAATGGAAAGAAGATCCCCCAAATAGGACTTGGGACATCAAGGGTATGTATTTGCTACGTTTAGCTGATGATTTTCCTAGCTGCTATACAGGGCAATAAAACAATCACATCAGTTAATTCATACGGAATATCACGTAATGTGACGTCATAAATAACAATATGATCGAGACAAAATCCACAGTTATGGCAAATATTGCGATGTTTTCCTGTGAATTCTGACCTAAGTGTGTGCGTACAAGCCTAAGCTGAGGTGATGATGAAAAGAATCTCAATCAGGGGTTTACATTTCATTTCAATATTATGAAAGGTCGGTAAAGCTTGTTACATTAAAATCATATGCAATGGGACATTGTAACAAGTAACACAATATATACTGTGAATACCTTAATGCAACAAAGCCACGGTAAAATTTTAACGTGATAACAATAACAGAGGAGACCTCAAAATAGAAACGAAAAACACAATAGACCCACCCCCTCTCTCTCCGGAGCACCGCAATTTTACCTTAGTGTTTCATGATGTCTTTTCTTTTTTATGTGACTTCGTTCGATCTTTTTACTTTGTCGACGCACTTTCCTATACTTGTTTACAATCAATACCTATTATCAATATCATGTTTACGTTGTTTGAAATATAACATCTCGTGATTTTTGTTGATTGTTAGATCCCAAAAGATATTTTAGAAGATACAGTATGCCTGGCAATTGAGAAAGGGTATCGCCATTTTGACACAGCGTTTGCTTACTACAACGAAGTTGAAATAGGAAATGCACTCAAACGGAAGTTTGAAGACGGGACGGTGAAAAGGGATGAGTTGTTTGTTACATCAAAGGTAAACGAATGATATTGTTCTACTGATTTACAATAAACATGGATGTATTCACGCTCAATTTATTAATGAAAAAATATAAAGATACTTCAGCTTTATCTAGCAGGGGATATTCATATTTATTACACTGCTAACTAATTTCTCGTAGTATGATTATCGGCAACAAAAACAACTTCAGAATGAAAAGATACAAAGATAACTAGAACGATGAGACCCGGCTGTGTGTGTTTAATATATGCACGACGTTGATTACTCTTCAGTACTCACGTTTAACTATTAAAGTTTTAAGTATCTATAGCTGCCCAACCTATTTTTAACATGGTTAATGGTTGGTATTATAAAATAAATGTATCACTCATTAAAAGTTCATCTTGCTTATTATAAACCTTTTGAAAACAACTGCAGTCTGGACATCGTCCGGGCGACAATAGTTTGTTAAACATTGACCATTGGTTATGTTTACTGGATGCCTTCCTAGATACGTTAATGCATGGAAGTTACCAAATATTCCTGCGGAACGTTATCATAAACAAATGCAAAAACCTGCCTGATTATATATATTTTTTAATACTATGATTTATTCACTTTCTGTAATGAGACCTGGTGTTCGAATGAACCTTCTATTACGTGTGTTTGTCCGCAGCTGAGTAGCCAGTACCAGGCGGAGGAGGACGTGTATCCCGCCTGTACCGAGAGTCTCCGCCGGCTCCAACTCGACTACGTTGATTTGTTTCTCATCCATTCGCCACTTTCTCTCAAGGTCTGGTATCTATTTCTCAAACAACGTCCAACAATATTAATTTTAATACGCCCCTAATATTTCAAAACGTATTCAACAAGGAATCAATTGATTTGGGTACGAACACTTAGAACCTCTAACCAGACAGCACACTACTTAGACAGGTTGTTCAAAGACAGAAGGGTACAATCATTTAATCGTTGAATTTCTTGATTGGTTATAAGTAAACTCTCTTAAATATACTGATTTCAAATCAGCAATAGGTCAACATAGAAGTAACTATTCGATGAGGTCGTTTGTTGAAATCAAATAAATGGCATAGAACGGGTTTTCCATCATTATTTGCATGTCTGCAACACCTTTTTTCAGAACCCAGGATATTTTGCCACAAAACCTGTTGACACAGCTTATCTGGAACGGGACTTGAAGTTAACCTGGCGGGTATGTTACCATATACTTGTGTTCAATGCAAAGTGAACTACAGGGGAGATGAGAAAAGGCATGAATATGTCTCCTCATAGACTTGATTGTTTGCTTTATCGTTATATCGAAGATCTTATTCATATTTCAATATGAAAGGCTAACACAGAGACTTATGGAACTATGACACTCTTGAGAGAATTGTTGTACAGTTGTATAAAGAGGTCATTTGGCAAATGATGCCGAGTAATAACTGTTCAACTTGCTTTATGTGTAGAAAATGTGGAATTGTGATTAATGACTATTTCTTGTTTTCCCAGCATTGTAACCTTTCAAAGTGACCGTCACGTTAGACTAACCCTGACTTGGTCTGGTACATTGTTACTTTATGCCATCACGCAAAATTATCCTCGACTGTGTAGGTATGATTAGTGCCAGTTTTTTTGTCCTTATGCAAGGCTATCCTTGGTTTTATTGGAAGGACACATGTTAGCTTCTACCATTCCCGCAATTCTTGAGACATTCTTATTACGATGACTCATTTTCATAGAGCCTGCATGTGTTTGGGTTCCCTGGTGAAAACAAAACAGTTTAAGTACTCTGATCAACTCAACATATGATTTTGTATTATTTTGGTGCTACTGGCTACCACGTGTTCAGCATGAAAGTACGCGACAAAAGTGACTGGTAAATATTCGGCATGCATGTTAAATCAGTAAGGAATAAAACTCTTTCTGAATGCCGAAATATGTACCTATCAAACTATTGTTCCTTTTTTTGCCATTTTATATGTATGTATGTCATGGAATCTAAGGTGTTGTTTAAAAGTTATGACTGTAAGATTGAATCAATTATGACCTAATTGTAAAAATCTATTTAAAATGTGAAACGCTACATTGTATATTTTCTCAGGATAAATAGCGTTATAGTAAAGACAACGTTAAACGAATTAATGTACGCTGCTTTCTAATTCCAAATGCAATTCTAAACAACTTAACCATGTAGGTTTATTGACGTTCCTTCCTCGTGTCGAATTTGACTTCTCTGATTTTCCCCATCCATACAGTGTGAAATATGTTTTTAATCATTTTCAGGCGATGGAGGAATTGGTGTTTTCGGGAAAGGCTAAATCAATAGGTCTGTCAAATTTCAATTCACAGCAAATTGATTACATCTCTCAAGGGGCAAGGATCAAGCCAGTTATGAATCAAGTAATATTTTAATTTATTTGTGGAGTTTCTATAAGGTTTTTTTTGTATGTACTATTTTTGATATATTGAACATTTCACATGTATTCGATTTAGCCTTTGGAACTTCTTAACATTTCGGAATGATCTTTCTTTTTAAACATGCATGTACAGAACTGTTGACTTTGACTTAATCCTTTCAACGTGTGTCTGCATTTTTAAAAAGATGCACATACCAAAGTAGTCGAATGATTTCTCTCAAAAATGGATGTTTTTATTTCCCAATAATATCGTGTTGATGACATGAAGGATTGTGGTATTATTTCTGTGTTTAATATTGGGCGCATTTTTAGAATTAAACCATTCTTGCTATCCTCGCTATAACAAGCAAACAATAACATTTTGCTAGGTACATTTTTGGATGTAAATACACATAACGTGCATTTGATACTTGTGTCTTATTTGTTTAAGGTCGAGCTTAACATCCGTTTTCCACAGTATCAACTTGAGAGGTTCTGTGCAGAACGAGGCATCCTTCTAACGGCGTACTCTCCTATGGGATCACCCGGTCATCCCAAACTGCTGTAATACACATACCTGTCGTTGAACGAAACATTTTATGTTAAGAGAAATTATTACATGCAAGGCATACCGCTTTATGATAATAAGAGGCATATATATCAAGATACCAAACAGGCCGGAGTTTTCATCTGTATCCGTAATCCATGAAACTTTCATCTGTTATGGTTTCTACTTTGCTTATTCATTGTCTTTATTTACTGATGTCATACAACGTCCAGAGATACAAAGCACCATTCCCTTTACAGTTCAGTTGCTTTTTCCACAATATACACAAACCAACATGTTTTCCACAGTTACACAAAGAAAATCTATTGTTTTAACAGTATCATAAAGCAACAACCTCTTCACAGCTAAGTGTCTTGTCTTACCATTACAATCAATATCCTCTTCGAAGTGGAATGTACTTCCTTGATAGAAACATGCTATTAATTTCCTCTTGATAACATCAGGAAGTCGTACTTAGTATTACAATCTAGTTTTGTTACACACGACAACAAACCCCACATTTTATTTTATTACATTCTGTTCGTCATTGTGATATGTTTATGTCGTAGAAATACCAAGGATAAAGTACCGTTACTTATGGATCCTAACATCATCAAATTAGCAGAAAAATATGGGAAGAACCCAGGTCAGGTGAGCGTTAATAAAATATAAAAGCTTCTAATCTGTTAACTACACCAATCTTACCACAGAAAACTGTCGTTAATGCTTTGTGATAATATTTTTTCTTATTTAAGCTTTCAGGTAAAACATCATATACTTCAGAGTTATTACTAAAGCATACATTCTATTTCAGATTTTACTCAAAAGTCTGGTAGAAAGGAATATAGTCCTGATTCCTATGTCGACAAATCCTGACCGACTAACTTCTAATTTACAGGTAAGACTGGTGTTTGACTGTGGCCAATTTGGCATTATATATGTTGATTCATTATTAGGTTATAAGTTCATCAGATCGAACGCCTCATTAAAACACTATTACAGTTGTTACAAAGCCTGTGGCATAACCATTTGGATCGAATTTCAAAATCCAGATATTTTCAAACATTGTTTTAATATTTTGAAATTAATCCGTCGAATCCCCATCCTGAAGCAAAGCTTCAACATACTGTCATCAATTTTACTATCGACTGGATCAATTCTTATTGCATGCTTACATTAATCATGAAATATATTTGATTTAAAGTATGACTTGAAAAATTCGTTACCAAAATGAGAATGTTCCTATTATTAGGTGGATTCAATGTGTTTTGTACTGGAACTGGCACCGTTACTGGCACCTAAAGAGTTTGTTTAGTTATGTGGTATATTTTTCCCGACAGCATTATTCATTTTTCTCCTTTTTTGGATAAGGAGTCTCCTACCACTAGTTATGCCTTCAGTACATATTTGTCGTTGGTGAGTTATGATTTGCGGTAAAAATTCAGAATATTTCAAAATCGTTTTTGCAGCTGTATGATTTCGAGTTAAGCAAGGAAGACTCCAAACTTATTGCTGGTTTAGAAGATGGTATACGGCACTTCCAGCGTTCCACGTATGTTATAATTTTATTGTAAAATCTTAACCTTGATCATGTTTTTCATGTCAAGGATGTCATGATAAGAAGTAAAAATATGTTCAAATCCGAAATAATTTATGCATGAATGCAAAGAGGTTTTAATTCATTATGCCATTGCACTGGATCACTTCAGGTATTTTCATTTTATTCACCTTGTAATAAGGTATCCGTGTTTTTCTTAGTGCTATGATCTGTTTTACTCTTTGATTGTCTTTTTTTCAGGCGTGAAGATCACCCGGATTATCCTTTCCGAATATCTTTTTAAGGTTGTTCCTTGATAAAGAATGCCAAAATACCCTTATAATACAAAGACGTTATCGTTTACATGTTTAATAAAGTAAAATCTATATATCTTTGCTTTCATGCCTTTTTAAAGAACTAAGTACACATATGTATATAAATTAATGAAAAATAAAACTTAGTGTTATGAATATAAATAAAGTGAGTTTATAATATAGTTTTCTGTTATTGAATATTCTCTTGTGTGCAAAATTTGGAATATTTAGTATAAAATAATTTTATCAAATAACTTCTTGTGAAGTTTCTCTACTAATGAAAAACGTTGAATTTATATAATACATGATAGAAGACAATATTTGATGATGATTGCAAAAGGCAACTGCATACAATACAATATAAAAACTTCAAAAGAACAGAATATATTGTATTAAAATATTATAGTTTTATTCAAATATGGTGATAATAAATGCACATTTTTCACGCTCTATTGAAGTTCTGTCATTCAGAATACGTGCTGGAAAAAAAGATAAACAAATTCTTTTACGAACGTTTTACCCATGTTTTAAAATCTATTTTCAAATATTTTAGATGAGACCAACTTGACAAAACATTAACAAATTGAATGATAATGTATTTAACTAACTGTTCATACATTCAGGAATAATCCATGTAATTTGTGAATTTTAAAATTAGATGAGTTAATACCACTACTACCATACTTCAACAAAATAAAATACTATTATTAGGTAGACCAAAATGACATAAAGTATAAAATGTATGTAGACTAAAAATCATCTGATACTTTTAAAGATTTAAAAAAATACAGCACGTGCATAAGGTACCAAATGTATGTTCACAAGTATAAGAATAGTATCAACACACAAGAAACACACACCCCCCTCTAACTATAAGGTGAAGTCGCATGTTCCCACTTAACAATCTGGTCTATGGTTTTCAACTAGATTACTAGATTTAATATATATATAATATATATAAACTTGTGTGATATTAATTGTGTCACCTTGGCACACACGACCGTCTGCCGTCGCCGAGGTAACCGGGCATACAAACACAACTGGGTATTCCGTCCACCAAACCACACATTCCGTGCGTGTGGCACTCAATGTTTATTTCGGTCCGCCTAAATCGGGCTAGTCCATTTATATGCTTACAGGTCATCCTCTCACTACAATCGTCTGTTGCATACGTGCCGCCAATCTAATAGGTAAATATATCATAATCGTAAAGATAGAATTGCATTGTGTAAATGCATAAGATTTGCTCATATATTTTATATTGTGTTGGAATTTTTTCACATATGCATTTCAAAACATAGACTAAGACTTAATAATGAATACAAAAAAAGTGCCTTTAATTCACTGCTGATCAAAATGTTGACTCAAACATTTCCTTAAAAAAGTTCAAAACAAAAGGAAATATAAAATAAATCCTAAAATGATTATTTGACGAAACCACTCCTTTATAGCAATAAGTATAAATAATAGCTAAATTTATATAAAATACATTATTGTATCTGTGCTATAATGCCTCAAGCAAAACAGGAAAACTATAAATACACTCACTGGAACATAAGTATCTACGGGACAAAAGCAACCACACATGTCTGGTTTGACGCAGTTGTCCCCATTTAGGATATAGCCGGGCAGACACTCGCACCCCTCAGATGTGGGGAGGTCACATGTCTGGTTAAGGTGTGTGCATGTGGCCGGACACCCACTCACCGTCTCTGAATACCGCATATTTTCTTTACACGTCAGGGCTACGGAAATACCAAAGATACAGGTTCAACAAGCCCAGTTGTAAAGTTTGTCATTGCTTTCAAGGAAAGTTATTTAAGTAGGGTTACAGTTAAGAGAGACAATTACATTTAAGTTTGATGATTTAAACTAAAATCTTTAAAAGCTCTAACTATGGTTTATACTTAATCAAATTCTTTTCATTCTTCTTGGGATGAAATAGTTAGTTTAAATATAGCGGGATGTTTCTAATAAAAAAGTGATTTCACCATTAGAATTGTTTCCGTTTACTCACAACAAAACGTCGATGTTCTGTATGTTATCGTGAATCCTCTCTGACTGCATTCCTGGGCGAATTCTGCCATATACGTCCTTATGATCAGATCCACCTTGAGGTGAAAGTCGATGTAACTGCATACATCTCGGACGCAGGCTTGGTACACACGTCTTGCTAGGTATGGGTAGAACACCATACACTTACGGAACGGACTTTCAACCCTGGACATGTCCAGCAGCCCGCACATACTTGGTTGAGAAGCGGCTAGCTTTCTTTCCTCGCTACACAAAATTTCAGGAACGGAAATTGTGCAATCCCTACAAACACAATTGGGACAATGAGATCATGAGGAATGTGTGTAACAAAACTAAAAAACGATTTACTCTACTATAAGGAGATTTATGGAAATAAGGGTAAATGAAATCAAAACCTAAACTATCTACTCAGTTAATAAACCCGTCATTAAATGAACATGTAACGTTAACTTTAAAAGTCTTATCTGGAATGTCAATAAAAAACATTCCAAGCATTGCACAACGACATCCAATACTCACCTTTGAATGGGAATAACTCCAGGTCGAGGGGTCTCTTGAACCATGTAACTACTGGCTATGAGTGCATCCCTTGTCCCTGCCGGATGGCTCGCCACGTTCTTTCCGTCTGCGGTGGTAAAGTCGTCATGTTCCAGTCCGTTACAGTTGCCACATACACCTGTGAGTTGCCCGTGGTATTTTGATGGAACCCTCACGACGACGGCACCACTACCATTCCACCATACTACCAGGCCACACTTCGTCCATACTACTAGCCACAGGCCAGACATATACACCCTCACTTTACCGTCAGCGAAGAAGTTTGGAGTGTAACGCAGATAGCTATTCACCTGAAACGATTTCTAGATCATAATTATTCACGTTTTCACTTGATATTAGATTTTTTTCTAAACTAGCCGAACCGGTTTCAGGGCAAAACAATATCCAAAATATAGAATCAAACGCGTATCTGAATGTTTGATTAGCTTTTGAATAGTTCGCCTTGAAATTTTTTCAGAACTTTTGAACCATTGAGCTCTGAAACTAATCTTAACAATAGTTCCTCGAAAGAAGATATTTTATATTTATTGAAATGTATTTTTGAAAAAAATCAAACTTTTATATAACAATATTTTATTTATAAAAGGACAGTCGACACTGGCTGAAAACATGACTGTCCACTGCCTCAGCTTGACCCTAAATAATGAACCTGTGTAAACGTCACTGACTTACGTAGAACTTATATTCTCCACCAAGTTTTATCTTCGTGTCATAAATATGTATATCGACCGATTTCACCCATGTGGACGAATTCAACCCGAGCTGATGACTGTTGTTTATTTCAACGTTGAATGCGCATGCATCAGACGCTATGGTTGACTTTGTGAGAGTATATCGACATATCCCGTCAATATCTATACTCTGTCCGTCGTGTGTGCGCACGTGAGGGTCCCCAGACGCAGTGCATACGCATCTCCCTATCAATGATATAACCGGAGGTCTGGCTTTAATAATATAATATGAAGCAACCAGGTGTCTTACACATATATATATATATTACCAATTTTTTTATATTATGTTATTATGTAACGGAGCATCTTGCATATATATAAATATGACTTACTTTATATAACCGGTCGTCTGACATACAAAGTTATTCAACTCGGCGTTTAGCATTTATATCGGATCAGTTTTTATTATGCTTGCATTGACTTTATTGATTTCTGTTTACATATCTCAGCATTCCTTTAAACTTCATAATCCATTTGGTACCAATAAATATAGATAAAAGTCTATCTCCTCTACCCCTTGGAAAAGTGGTGACTTAAGAGAAGGAATCAGAATATACTATCTAAGGTTTCGGTGATAATTCCCATTTCTGGAAATACACCAATATTAGTATGTGTGTAGCAAGTTGCAAGCATCGATGAAACTTTACTTTTGCATTCCACTTCACCGTCACCATAGTAACCGCCCTTGCAAACGCACCGTCCCTCGTCACAAATAGCATTTTCAGCACATTTCTTTCCCCGACAATATCCTTTAGCTACATAAAAACCAAAAAGGAATTATCACAATAAATATATAATAAGGATAAACAAAACACAACAAAATACAAATTTTATGATTTTTATGTATATTATACTTCTGCAAAGTTATTTTTATTACGCTGAGTGATTTTTATGTCCTGATGAACATTATTTATTTGAACAACCTTTTCACTTGAATTGAATTCATAAATGTTGTTACCTTTTTATAAATATATGTACTGTTTAAACACATACGATCACAGTAGTTGAATCCGTCCCCATAGTAACCATGTCTACATCCACATCGGAAGTTCTCACATGTCCCGTACTCTGCACACTTCCGGCCACCACATAGACCAATGGCTGCGCATGCAACAAAAACAATGATCGGGATCGGAAAAATAGTGCCTGTCATTTTCAAAGAAACACACATCACGAAAGAATGTGAGAAGTATCAAAAACTATGTCCAACACGACTTTTCTTCAATATTTGTTTCACAACTGCAGATTTATGTTTTGAAAGTGTATAAAAATAAACATTTTTAATGTACAACATCACGATTGATGTATACAACGATACAATTAGTTTGTATAAACATACAGAGATTACGACTTATATTCACGAGATTCAAACAATGCCTGTTCGTTTTACGTTAAATAGGCAGCCAAAACAGGTTGATCTGGTCTTTCCCACGATCGGACTAAATGCCGTATCAAGTCTTACGAGTTTATTGCTGTGAGTAGCCTCATCCAAAGTGCTCCCTGTTTGTTACTTCTCAATACTTGCTCATATAACCGTGATTGACAAGTTTGCTATATATCAACATTTCGACATCTATAGTTGCACTTTTCTCATAAAATAATTATTTGTAAATGCGAGTTTGTATACATGTAAAAATACGAATAACATACCCGTATACATTTCTTATTTTCTCTGTTTGTTTGTTTAGTACCAATCTATTTCATTAGGATACATCAGTTTTTTATTTTTTATTTGTCAATGATTTTCGATTGTCTATCTTTTATTCAAAATCGATTTTCTTTTTTCTAGTTAAATATATAGGTCTAAAAAATAGATTTTCCTTTTGGTCACGGTGTTTGAAATTCAAATTTATTTGCCATATTTCTTTTCGATGTAAACATGACTTTTTTGTTTTAGCAAAATTGATTACTGAAGTTTTAGAACATTGAACGATAAGTTAACTAATTAAGTTTACATATCTTGTATCCATTTAAAATACTAACAAAAACGCATATTAAACCAGCACAAAGTTAGTTTGAAATACGTAACTTGCGATTTTATACATACGTTCACATTTCAAGTACCCGTTTCCATGGAAACCTTCGTGACAGGTACATGTCTCGTTGGAACAAAATGCATTTTCTACACATAAACGACCACTGCAGAAAGCTGGAAATCAACAAATATTTGATATCTATGAAACTCGATATATAATAGTATCATGTCAAATAACATTTATTGATTAAAAGCATGTGCACATGAAAACTATTTTTTAGATTTTGAATTTTATAGACAAATATATTTGCATTTAAGTTTATGCACCCGCTTATGTAACAACTTTGTGTATATATGCACAGTCATAAAGAAATATACAAAATACATTATTCATCGCTATAAACAACTCTAGATCATTATGCTCCCTGATATTGAACATTAAATTATTCGACACTTTCAAAATACTTACGATTGCATTTTTTGTATCCATTTCCAAAATAGCCCTTTTCACATAAACACATATAATTATTACAGTGAGCGTTGGTAGCACATGGTAGGCCATTACATACTCCTTCGGCTGTAAAACAAACACAACGTTAGGTGTTAATCAGTTTGACAAAGCTAAGGAATCATTTCTTTTTTGTCACTTCGAACGCAATTTTGATGCAATTTTGATGCAATTCTGTCTTAGGTACGTAAAATGCATTTTGATAAAAGTTTACACCAATATGGTGATGGATGGGTTTTGATTTCTTGAAACTCTTGATAGTATTGAAAGACATGAAACACAAATAATTACAAAGTGATCGCTGTTCACTAAGAGGCACTCCTCAAACGATCTTTTATCTCGGGGATAACGTCATTTGTGGCACACTGTTTGCATATGACGTTTCACATATCCTTGGCCTTGGGCAAGTTCTAGCAAAATAGCGGTTATCGGATACAAAATTAAAATCCTGACAATCATTGCAATAATTCGTTTGTTGACCCTCTGCCCTGGAATGACCTTTCAAATACGGACCTGCGAATGGTATGAGACACACTTTCTCTTCACAATACAACTATCCACGAGATTTCATTAAGGAATAATATGTACCTATTCAGAAAATATGGGGTGGACAAGCATTGCGGTGATTGAACATTTGAACCCTATATTAACCTTAATCTCAATGGTAAGAATCTTGGTTATGCAGGCAACGGACCAACTAGCTTTGATAAAAGTACCTGATGTACAAGTCATTAAAATATTTTCCATCTTTTCATAAGTAGTGACCAAGAATACACTGCAGCGATGTTACATTTTGACATTGTATTTATCCTTTTCCTTGCAGAGTATAACCATTTGCGTAAGCGCCTCATTATCTTGCCATAAAACACGTTACACATCTATGAAGAATTATGATTCAATCAGTTATTCGGAAATTACGGCCAGAACAAGAACCACACGAATAGACAGAGTAATTGCTGCTTCCCCTATGCATCTATGAGGTGTAATGAAATGTAATATAAAGTGCCATTTAAGATAATCACAGATTTATTACATACTGATATTATATTTTGACAGTGTTATTTCTATTAGAAACGTACGTTCACATTTCAAAAATCCGTTTCCATGGTATCCCTCTACACAGTAACACGTATCCTGTCTGCATTCCGCATGTTGGACACATATGCGTCCACCGCAAAGTGCTGAAATGGAAACAAAAGGGTTTCAATATTGACTGAACAGCAACATAAATATTCTACGCAGTCCTGTATTTCATGAAATATATTAACGCGGCATCCTTCAACTGCATTTCCACTGTAAATAGATATGATTGAAAAACGTATTTTACAATGATTTTTTAAAACGTTATAATTATTGTTGCTGTTGACTTGCATCATATCACTTGGCTTGTTGGTCAGCGCATATACATGATTTAACAATATTCACACTTAGTTATCCAGTCTCCTACATACAAACATTTACATATAGTAATCCTGTCTCCAATATACAATCCTCAAGAATAGCATCACACCTCTTGCATGTAAGATTTTGAAACTTAGTAATCCTGTCTTTAATGTATCAGTCTTTACTTCCTCCAACCTATAAACCAACAATCCTTTCCCCTTTTTTCCAATTGTGAAAATTGGAAAGTTGTTACGTCCCCTCCATACCAACCTTCACACTCAGTAATTTCGTCTCCTATATACCAACCCTCACATTCAGTAATCCCGTCTCCTATATACATGTACCAACCTTCACACTTAGGAATCCCATCTCTTATGTACCAAACTTCACACTTGATAATTCCTTCTCCGATATTCACGTATACCAACCTTAACACTTAGAAATCCAATCTTATATATGCCAACCTTCACAATTAGTAATTCCGTCTCCCAGATATCCCTGTTTACAGCGACACACGTAGTTGGAACACTCGGCATTGGCAGCGCATTGTTTCCCACCACAATACTCTACAGCTGTCAAGGCGAACATGACAATGATATAATTTACTTTTTATATTCATATGGCGTGTCATGTTAACATCATAGTCGACGTGATTTTACAAGGACAATTATATTTCAATAAAAGGAAGAAAATACATTTGCTGAAAAAAGGATTGCAAATATTGATTAAAAGAGCAACATTTATATAGTAAGCTCTCTCTTTAACCTAGATTTGTTTTTCTTGTTTTGTTTTGATTTCCATTTATGAAAATATTATTGTAGTGCCATCTTACACGGACTGCACGCTTAAAATCCTGACAACATACATTCACATTTCTGGTAACCATTTCCATGGTAACCTTCCTTACACATGCAGCTCCCTTGGGAGCAATATGCGAAAGCACAGCATTTCCTTCCATTGCAAAGGGCTGGAATATAAGAAAAAAAGTTTGGTACATTTATCATCATTTATCCAGCAAAATACTTCTGCTTCAATGGTGTCAAAGCTTTTAATAAATATTATTTGACAGACAGTTAAAAGTCATTAGTTAAGTAGAACGTTATCAGTTATCTTTATACACATTTTGCACTTGGTAATACACTCCTTGAAATTCAAACAAATTAACACGAAAGGTTAACATACGTTCGCAGAAAACCTTGCCATCACCCACGTATCCCTCCTTACAAATGCATTTGAAGTTGATGCATTGAGTATTTGACGCACATCTCTGATATCCACATATCCCATCGACTGAAAGTGACAAAAATATGTCTGCATTAAGTAGAATGCCTTTAACGTTGAGCAAAATAACCATTATCTCGACATGTAAACACAGGTTTGTTTAAGATAAGTTTTCTTTGTATCTAGCCCAAGATATAAATGTCAATACTGTTCAAACGATATAACAAACAGATCAGTAAATGATTCATAAACATACCTTCACATTTGATATGTCCATCACCATGGTACCCAACAACACAGGTACATTTGCCTTCATGACACTCAGAGTTATCCGCACAGATCTGTCCTGCACATAGTTCTATACAACAAATGCAGATGCACCGTTATTTTCATATGACTTAAACCAGTTGAGTTCTTGGAAATGTATATTGTAGTCAATAAGGATATATCTACGCTTACGTTCTTTTATTTGAAAGCATACCGCCTTGAAATGGAATTCAAATATCGTTACCTTCTTATCACATAACGCGTATTCCTTGAAATTTAATTACGTACAGATTCGGGAAGATTGATTTATGTCACATTTATCAACATCGGTCTGAATATAAATTTGTAAACATCTTCGATAAGGTCATTTAAATTAATATGTCAAGCAGTACATTACTATGAAAAAAGTACACAATGAAAAATAATGATTCCTTACCGTCACATTTATCGTACCCGCCACCTAGGTATCCTTCCATACAGACACATTTGAAGTTCACACAATGTGCAAAGGCCACACACGTCTTTCCGTCACAAAAACCGTCCACTGCAGATAAAGTTGCTTAGGTTTAACAACCCATTTCTTTTATGAAACTGAATACTTAATGTTTTGTTTAAAAATTTCAAGTCCATTTAAAGTAAAGAAGTATTTAAAAAACCTAAATTCCAATGCACCTCAAGTTTGCTTCGGTTATTGCACAAAAGATATAAAGTTCTGTCAGCGTAATTATTTAAAATATCAACGTGTGATTGAATGATGTTATAGGATACCTTCACACCTGGTGTTTCCGTCTCCATGGTATCCCTTGTCGCACACACATTTGTTGTTAACGCAGGATGCAAAATCCACACATTTTATTGTTCCACAAAGAGCTTAAACATTATAAAATGAACACATCGAATAATGTACATATTATTGTAACAACATTTATAAACGACTTCTTGTTTAAAATATCAGTACTATATTTTATACAGGTTTATGTAGCATTATATCGCACATCTATGACCAGGTATTAAACAAAGGGTTAAGCGCACCATTTCAAGACATATTCACCTTTACACTTTGTGAGGCCGTCTCCGATATAACCTTGTCGACACTGACATTGGAAGTTCACACACTCTGCGTTCAGACAACACTCCTTACCTCCACAGTGAGATATCGCTATAATAAACGTAAAAATCAAACTCAATCATTGTAAATGATTTATTTCTTATTCTATATTCAATCAATCACATATAATTAACACAAATGTACACGTTCTATTCTGTTACGTTATATATTGATGTAACAACTCAAAGATGCAGCAATTATATTGAAGTATGTACTACTTACGTTCGCACAATACATATCCGTTTCCGTGAAATCCCTCCGCACATTGGCACTGGTTCTCCACACAAACGGCGTTAGCACGGCACAGTCGGCCGTTACATAGCGCTGTAACACATTGTGAATAACGCACAGTCATAGTTCAATTGATCAAGTACATACACCTCATCAATCAAAATTCGAACAAATATTGTAACACTTTTAAAAGATCTACAAGCTGAATTACTACTTCAGACAGTAATTTTGCAACCGAACTCGTAATAAAAATTGTGGGCAAACTATGATGTTCTCAGCAAATGTGCCCCATATATTGTTAAATATTGATTATTTAGTTGTTAACGTATTTTTCTCATTCTTTTCTATAATTTCTCGTAGAACAAATCTTACTTTTATATTATAGGTATAGACACTCAAAACAATGTTTGATTTTAAGAATCAGAATTCACATGTGTTTCGTATTTCTTTCAATCGCCGTGCAACGGACGAGTTTATATCATCATAATACACACCTGTACTTACCTGTACACTTGGTATTGCCATCACCATGGTAACCAGGTCGACACTTACACCTGTAATTCTGGCACTCTGCGTATTCCGCACATCTATCCCCGTTACAGAACCCATTGGCTGGTGTTTGTACAATGGAGTGTTTCATTAATTTTATATATTTTTAGAAGTCACACTTCAACAACGTTTTCTTCAATTTTAATATGAAATCTGTTAAAATAACTCACAAAGCTAAGAGCACACCCACGCCAGTCAACCTTATTGAGTGAACGCCAAACACTTGTTGGTTTCGTGTTTAGTTGTCATATTCTCCATGAAAATACTAATACTTAATGGATATTCGAATATTTCACTGACGGGTTTCTCGGTAATATAAAGTAGATGCGTATTTCATGATCAAAGGTATGTAATTAAAATTGCATTCACGGCTATACATGTGCGGATATTTCCTGTGATCCAATTACCCTTTTCGGCCGAAAATAGTAGCTTTTTTGACAAACGGTTTGATCAATTGTCATTCTTTTCATTTTTTCTTCATATTTATTTGTCAAAGCACTTCCATTCATTTTTTATTTTGAGAATAAGTATTGGTTCCCAAACAGTCAACACTCACTTGTGAGAGAAAAAAATACATTTTAACAAACAATTAACACTTTGTTTATCAGCAAAAGCAATCCTTATTTCTTTCCTTCAATAATAACTGATTTATTTCAATGTCGTATCTGTTATAATACCAGAGCGTCAAAAATGTACTTGATAGAAATTATTTTACAGCCACAATACACGCAATCATGATCTTCAGTGGCGTTTTACGAGCAGTCGTTAATGCTGGTTGTTTAAATTAAGTAGAAAGAATCCTTCCTTTTATGGGTTCGGTAAGGCTTGTTACAAAACATTACACATACAAATCTTCAATTTGTACTATCTAATTTTAAAAACACTGCCGTGAAATAATATTTTGGTCGAATTAAAATACATAAAAACATTTTATCTACTATAGTACATACGAAAACGAGGTAAAAAAGCCTGACATGACACATTTGATATATATATGGTACTTACGCTCGCATTTGATATATCCATCCCCGTGATATCCTTGTGTACATTCACATCCAGTGCCTTTACATTCCGCGTGATCCACACACGGCATACCATTACAAATACCTAAAACACCAAGTGATAATCAAATATAAGTTTTGTCCATTTTTTGTCAAGGTTGTATGCTTTGTAAATGTGGTAATATATATAGAAGATTAGGAAATTAAAATCGTGATCCAACATCAAATAAAAAATATATTTTTACACTTTTTGACAGGAACTTGTTGTCCCGGTTCTATTTTTGACATTTTCGTTCTTGAAAAACGGCAGGGTCGGCAATAATAAAACACCTTTCAGATATTTACAATTAGCAAAATTACGAGGTGAATCCAACACATAGCTTAGATCATTTGACTAGAATAATGGTGAAATTGTGTGTTACAATTTACAGTATATCTTACAGGATGTTGTAAAATTAGTACTAGAATCAATTTTAACTTACGTAAACACTGTCTGAACCCATCTCCGTAATAATCACTGTCACAGAGACAATGGTAGTTCTTGCATGACGCATTCTCGGTGCACGTCTTGCCGCCACAACTCCCCGATTCTATGTTAAAGACACACAGATAAAAATACATTTAAACATACATCTCGGTTGTAATTTACGATATTATGAACAACGTGCTACAATTGGTCTTTACTTACTATCTGACCAACATGAATGTCTTTATATTAAGCTGAACGATAAGCAGACAGATTTTAACTTTCCGACGGTGAACTTTCCTTTTATTCATACTCATTGTAATGCACTTATATTTTCCTTGTACTTTTTCCAGGGTCTCCATGAAAATCTTCCCTTTGTATATAGTTTACCAAAATTAATCAATTCCTAGTTCGCATTATGATTTTGTTGAATTTTCTTTTTCTTTCTTTTGTTTATTTGAAATGTTTAAAGGACTTTGTACACGGCCCAGTATGATTTTTTAAACACAAGCTTAAATCAAAATCAAAGATAAACCAAACGTCGTGTTTTTTGTTGAATACGGATTTCTATCATTCAAACCGCTTTGACCATGATGTAAAATAAAACAAAAATATGAGTTGAAATAACTTGATTCACAATTGTTGTTTATATAAAACACCATATGAGCCCATTAAGTGTATACCTTCACACTGTACGAATGGGTCGCCACTGTATCCGGCGTCACATTCACACTTCCCGTAGATACAGGACGCGTGATCTACACACGATCGTCCACCACACAACCCTGTGTATTTAACAAAATGTTTTAGAAATCAATATTAATTTCAAGTTGCAACACAACGTGTCTCAAAGTTCGAAACATCAGACTTCCTATATTAGCAGATATCCGTAACAGGAGTTGATTCGTCAACATGTTGCAATTTTCGTCGGTCCTAGATATCGCGAAACCTCTTTAGATTTTTAACAGATATTGATAGTGCTCCTATATTTTCCGTACTCAAAGCTATGAAAAACCTTCAGGTTTAGTCAAATTAGAAAAATTAATTGTTAAAGTGAACACCAAGCCCATGGCGGTATTGTTTTAAAGATAACAAATCGGAGGCTGTGTTGAATTTACCCCCTCAATACAAATATAATAGGTGATATTTCTAAACATTTGCTGTAACCGTAGCCAAAATCAACATCGATTTTGTGGACAGCTCGTACACATTTTACACCTTTGTGTACGTACGCTTCAATGGTCATTTGTCTGATGAAGGTGATAGTGTACATATCGTACTAGTCATCGAAACGTCACATAGAAAATTGTATTGGTTGTGTAAAAAGAACTTTTCATAATATCTTGGTCATAGACTCGAACCCGCAACCATTCGGTCACCAGCCCGGCATGCATCCTACCACTAGACTACTGTGCCTCCTTAATGCGAACAGTTCTAATCCATCTTGTCTGCTCACTGACATATCTACCGCTCAGTATAGGTTCTCCGTCCTGTTGACAGCCCGTCTATACCAAACCACAATAATGAACAACAAATATAACATGATCTATGAGAAGTTTCTTGTTTTTCTTTACTTCCTTATAGCCAGACAACATTAAAAATCTGACGTTATGGCACCACTGATTCCACACACTAGGAAATAATCAATTTCATAAATGATAGAAATTCCTAGCTCCAATGTATAATTTAACTTCTTGTATTCACTGTGACCCCCTTTCTGAAATTTAGGAACTTATCAGGTTGTAAAAGTTGATTAAAACTCATTCACCCCTGAAGACACATTTGAACTCTTCCAATTCAAATGTTGGAATAGTTCATTATGATATTTCAGGGGTGAATGAGTTAAAAGGACTGGTAATATAATCACACATCTTAATAAGGGTTTTATTTGGGCCTAAGTCATACATTTCAGCAAGCTATAGAGACTGTGATCAGTATTGATGTAAATAATCTGATCGGTAACAGGTCAACTGAGAAATGTATGTCTTCAATGTTCACATAATCAATTACCAATATATATTGAATCGAGTTGCTGATAAGGTCAACATTCTTTGAGATTATTTTTCCTGTATAAATGGGATTTCTTTATATATCCATTAATAACTTTGACATTATTTAAATTTAATTCAGGAAAAAAAGTCAGCAAATGTTAAAGTCCATACATTAAAAGTTTGTCAACAGATTTATTATCGTATTGCTCTAAGTATTGTGTTACTGTCATATAATATGTAAATACATCGTAAATCGGTGTATATATCAGTTTGCCATGAATACAGATAAACCTGTTTATACAAGCATATTTTACATTTTTGGTTGCAGTCCACGTACATTTGTACATGTGAAAGTAGGGTATTTAAAATTGATTTTAATGTAAAGTTTACTGATCTGTAATAAATTTTGAATAAATTAAGATGGAAAGTTTAACAGGTAGATTGGAGACTATTTAAGTTCAATAAAAAATGATATTGGAGGGTTGGTATAGTTCGAGTATGATTGGTATTTATATTTAGGATACAGTATTAGTTCTAATAATTGCCCATCTGTTCCCTTTGGGGCAAATCTAATGCCGTAGAAAGTGATTATTTTCTGCAATTTTTCGAATTTTGAAGAGGCGTCAGTGACACAATTTTCTTCAGTTCTTGGCACCACAACTAACATAATATTGGACCAGCAGTTGGCTGTTATCAGTACAGGGATAATAGTGATGATCTACACATCAATACTGTATGGTGATTGTGTCCAGACCAGGTATAACAGTGATATAGTATAATGGAATTGGTAAGTAATAAGGCATTCAGTGTTTAGGAGTCTACAGGATATTGCCACCATTGTGAAATTGATATCTACTTGCCTTTGATCTTTGAATACATTAACATCAACCCTTTCACCCCTATGTTACTTTAGTAGACTCTACCATGCATTGATATGGATAAGTCCATTATGGTCTACAGTGGTGAAAGGGTTAAGAACTAACAGATTGCCGGGTGTCTCGAATACTGTATAAAATGAAATGTCCGGTGTGTATAAACATTCGTGGTTTTCGTGGTAGCTATTGAACCACGAAAATAAATACAACAAATTTGAATGATATACGTGTCTACTGTTTGTTAATATAGGATAGCTACGAAAGTTTGTACCACGAAACCATCTAAATGGCTTCAAACCACGAATTTGAATGATACACGTGTCTACTGTTTGTTAATATAGGATATCCACGAAAGTTTGTTCCACGAAACCATCTAAATGGCTTCAAACCACGAAGGAAAGCACCCACAAATATTTCATGTCATACATACAGTATGTTGGTATAGGAGAGCCCCACATGTACATCATACTATCAAACATACTGTTGAACTGTTCCCGTTAGCGTTTTTTCGGCGAGGGCACACACATATATATGGATGAGATATTTAAGCTAGCCTTTTTGTCTTAGTCCTTAAATTCTACTGAGGGTTACAGTGAATAAGGCAATATACTTGTCAAATAATAAGAAAAAAAACTTTTTGATCTAAAACCTTGAAAGTCTGGCCGTCTCGGCTATTCAAGATTGCGTTTTTGATGTGATAGAGCAAAATACAATATAGCACTCTCTTCTCAACCCTGATATATTAGAGGTGTAGCAGTTACCTTTGTTTGGGAGAGGTGTAAGCTAGGTTGCTAGCCTTGGATGTTGTGTACTGTAAGAGACTTGTTACATTATGAAGAGACTTGTTACCTTGCCGAGCCAATAGATCTCGGGAAGTCTGTCCACCTAACTTATAACTCCCATTACTAGACACTGATTATAATTATACGTCTTGGCCACCAAAGTTATGAAGAGTAGGGTTAACCCTTTCACCACTGTAGACCATAATGGACTCATCCAGATCAATGCATGGTAGAGTCTACTAAAGTTACAT
>JAUMHH010220854.1:0-12183 GCA_032359455.1 Chlamys rubida
TATTTTTGGGTTATAGATTTCAACTAAAACATATTTGCACATTAACGACTACAATAGTAGTTTTGATCTGTGTGTATGGACAAAAATACGTTATTGACAAAGCGAGATAGGCGAGACATATAATTACGCGTAATTCTTGTTATGAAGTTCAATTTCTATTGTTTTATTTTGTAGAAGCTAGAAATATATTGAGAAGGATCCGAGAAGAACAAGCCAGAGATGGTCAAACAGTGGTCCGCGTGTGGGAGGAGGTCCTAATGAAGAACAGAAACAAACTAGGAGACGAATGTGAGTTGTGTAAGAAGGTGAAGAGCAATCATGACATTTTACCTACATGCTAATTAGTAATTATGTGCCATTTTACAATCAGTTTGATAGTTACCTCCCTTTTATAACAGACAAGCCCTATATGGTGGTCATCTCCATTTGCTCTATTTATGATATCTAACTTATTTCCTCAACTCTTTCACCCCTATGTAACTTTAGTAGACTCTACCATGCATTGATATGGATGTGTCCATTATGGTCTACAGTGAGTACTATTGGTGAAAGGATTTAGCTTTATCAGGCTTGAAATTGTCATATACATAATATATGCAGGCCTAAAGCAGTATCATTCAGACGACAAGACATGCTGATCAGAGTATAGAAATTATGATTTTGAATTGTTCCAAGTTAATAATAGGTGCCCATGAGTTGTTTTAACTCATTGACCACTGAAGACACATTTGAACCCTTCCAATTCAAAGGTTGGAATAGTTCATTGTGAAATTTCAGGGGTGAATGAGTTAAGTAGATAAGGAACTCTACTGAGTTGGTCACATGTCCTACGACATACCTTGGGTTGACATGCTGGGTAACTGAACAGGTTTACTTTTCCAAAGTCATCAGCACTGGCCACCAGGTGGTGCTTACTGGAGCGGCAACAGTTGTTTACATCTGTGCCGTCAGCGTCATCTGGCCAAATGCCTAAATCACAAAATATTTACAGAAGTGTATATAAGGGTTGATTATGTACAATAATGTTCAACTACATTATATTATACATATACAATCATAATCTATTCAATGCTCACTTGAAGATTCTCTACCTCAGGTTTGCATTATAAAATTAAGTTCTCCAACTTTCAATAAATATTTTGAAATTTAACAGTTCAATTCCTTCATTTCCGTGTTTAAAAACGTTTCACTCCATGTCTAAACTCATTAACTCAGCTTAATTTAAAAGTACCACGCAGGTGTGATGATCGTTGTACATACCGGCAGTGTTGAAGCTAAGGGTACAGTTCTGTGTAGCCCAGTCCACATCCCTGAGGGAGGAGGCAGAGGTCACTTGTTTACAGCTTGGAACAGCCCCTAGAAAGTACAACAGAAACTCATGAGACAGGTACCATTAGTGGTTAGTTAGGAACCTGTTTAATGTTAATGAGGAAACTTCTTGAAATCATCTTTTTTTTAGCAACTATGCTCTTAAACTTAATATGAAGTTCTGCCAAATATCACCTGTATAGAAGTCCAAGGGTGCTAAGTCTCAACCTTTAATATTTATTTGGCTTTATTTGGCTATGTCATATGAGATTGACGTACAAACTTACGGAGATTAATATCAAATAATGATTTTGACCCACTTACAGAAAAGGACCTCATAGTCGCCGGAGTTGCTGACCAGGTTCTGAGCATCAGCGGACCAGTCTATGTGTGTTATAAAACTACTGTGTCCCTGTAACACAACACAATGTAATATAAATTATACTGTGTTTAGGGATTATAAACATATAACAACTACAAGTTTGTTGAATTAAGATTTTTTTTTTTTTTTCTATCTACAAACCTTTTAAACAAACACATTTGGAGTTAAAATTGGCAGCAGATACTTTACCGGTCAATAAGTTTTCATTAAACCGATAAAAAAGATAATAAAAGCCTTTAATACATACCGAGCACCTGCCGATTCTGTTGTAGCGTCCATCATCCATAACTTCATATACATACACATAGTTGTCTCGAGAGCCAAGTGCCAGATACTTCCCATCTATTGAGAAACATACCAACATCGATAAATAATCGGGTATATAAAGACAAAGATATCAACATAAGATCAGGTATCAAACGACATCAATAAAGGTACATAATCAGGTTCATAAATGAATCAACCATAGTGTAAAACTACAGTACACATGATAAAGTGTTATGGTCAAAGGGACACAACCCAATACAGATCAATATTTGCTGGAATCTCCGAAGTACATGTCAGAGTATGGGCCTGTTCGTTTATTTGGAACAACCGGTTTGTCCGTTTTCAAATGTAAAATGTTTGGGTATAAATCCTGGCGAACCTGTAAAAGTTGATGAAGGCCTGTCAAGACTCGCCTTAAAACTTTATCAGATTACTAAGTCAGACCTTATTTCATAAACAAACAACTCTGGTCCAACCAGTGCAACCTTGCATTGCGATAAACGAAAGCAGCCCATGTTTTGCTGGGGTTAACAATCTCACTACTGTAGACCATAATGGACGCATCCATATCAATGCATGGTAGAGTCTACTGAAGTTACATAGGGGTGAAAGGGTTAACAGGAACCTTTTATTTGTGTCCTGCGAATCCTATCTGCATTACTTACCTGGTGAGAAAAGCAGACATTCTATCTGTTCATTTCCATCTGTGTGGTTGGTGACAATCTCGTGTGTGGGAAGGTCAAGGACATACCAGCGTCCAGTCTCTGTACCAATGGCCGCCAGGTTACCATTGGGGTGGATACAGCAAGAGTGAGCGGCGTCCTATCAGTGAAATTAGCTAGTGTTAGTTTAATTCATCTTTATGTACATAGACAAGACATTCCAGTATGTTCATAATTAAAAAAAGTTGACCAAAAGGATGATACCACATAACTACAATTTTAACATGCATTAACAGCAGAACTATCAGTTTAATACATCTCTATCTTTCAGTTTTCCATAACCAACAAGGATTATCTAAGAACAATGAACAAGAATGAGTGTTATACATACTGCGACTTCCTTCGCCCACACGACAGAGCGTGTCAGACTGTCCCACAGGCGAACCTGTTTGTCCGAGCCACAGGTGAGGAACTGATTCTGGCTAGGGTGGGCAGCCAAGCCCCACAGCTCATCCATGTGGCCCTGTTAGGATTATACACAAACAATATCAGCATATCTCATACATGCACACACAAACAATATCAGCATATCTCAAATAATATTTTCACAGCTCATATATATGTGGCCCTGTCTGGGCACACACTTAACATTAACAGCATAGATGGCCCTGTCAGGATATAATACATTAACTGCTCATTCATGCGGCCCTGTCAGGGCACACACTAAACATCATCACCCTAGCTCATCTTTGTGGCCTTGCCAGGATTGTACACAGACAATATCAGCAGAGTTTACCCATGTGGCCCTGTTAGTGTACATATAAAAACGTTATAAACACAGTTTATACATATGGCCCTGTTGAGGCACATACTTAACATTATCAGCAGAGCTCATCCATGTGGCCCTGTGAGAGTACATACTGAAATACCATTACCAATGTTGAACAAGGTTTCATTTAAGGTCCATGTTACCATGGTGACCTACCTGTACCACAGGGTCAAGTTTCAGGTCGATGGTTCCTTGTAGGATACAGTTCCTCGTAGTTCCCACCAACAACATGCCACCTTTGCCTTGACTCAGCATCCTTACACCACCAAATGCTTCTGGGACCTGGAAAGGAAAAGAAAATTTTATCAAATGCTAATAATATAAGGAAGCAGAATGATATCAATCCAAAAATTTGAGAAATGTGTATCCTGCCATCACTGATTTGTATCAATTACTATTATAAGGACACCGATTCCTACTACAAGGGACTCCCTTAACCTCATCATCGACCCCTACCTCATTTTCAACCCCTGTTGGTTTGTAGTTGCTATCCCACTGAATAACCTTGCGGTCCTTTCCACCTCCAGACACCAAACATCCATTTTTCATTATACACAACGAGAAGACACCGCCCTCGTGACTGCCGGTCACTGCCTGAGTGATTCTGTTGGTACCTGTGTAACATAAAGGCTGTGTTGTTATGTTGAAATAACTTTACATAGAGGATAGGCAATTATGATGGTAACCAGATAATCTGTGTAACACTATATTTAGCTTTTTCAGACTTTTGTTTTCATTGTGTCTAATGAAATTGTGTCAGATGTACCATTCTCTGAATAATGTACATTAACTGCGTTTTTTCATCACTACAATAAGTTTAACAAAGACCACAGTCACTTTGTATAACAAAATGTTGAGGTGATACAGATTTGTACATAGTGCTCTGACATCTGGACTTACCTTTGCCCCATACAAAAATGTTTCCATTGGAGTCACCAGAGATCACTTCACCACTGTCAGCAAATGCCAGGCACAACACGTACTTAGGTTTCTCATGTTTCTGTAACGAGTAAAACAAAACGTATATGATAATCACAACAGAACTGTTGAAGAGGCTTCATGTATAATCATTCATATTAACAAATAACTGTAGGGATTCCAGTTTTGATATATTAATTTAAATTACTACTATTGAATGTGTATCATGCAATGAGGTACTTACATCAAAGATGCCCTGTTTCCTTGCCAATGTGCCCCCTTCCATGGTCCAGAAATTGATTTGTGACTTGCCACAGGAAATGATTGAGTTCTTCTCTGAGGGATGGAACTCTACTGCCAAGACAGGCTCAGTGGAACTCTGAAACAGACAAGGTCGAACAAGGTCATAGTGATGGGTCAGATAATTGTCATGTAACCACTATGGTGACATGATCAGACACGTAACATTGTGTAGGATGTTATCAACACACCATCCTCAGCGAAAAGTATACACAATTTTTAATACATGAAGTAAATCTTGCTGTGGATATTCTTTAGAGTAGATAAGTTTTTATTACATTACTGATTACATGTACTCCCTCCTATGAATTGGTATTTGAATGCAGCCTCTCTAGCCCTGGACATAAATTGAATGCGACTTGTTACGCTTCCTTATCATTTAACACGAGCATTTTGTTCAAAACATGTGATAAAACTACTGATATCTGCACTACCATCACAAATTTGTAACTTAATATTACCAACCTTGGTTTCTGTGATCCGACGAGGTGAGTCACGGCTTATGTCCCAAACAGATATCACATGCTCATTGGCATCGTCCACAGCCACTAGTTGATGGCCACCATCCTGTAGTAAGAACCAAACATTTAATGAACAAAAACGTTCGAAAAATTTCAATGAAAATCAACAGGAAAATTGTGACTTTCACAGGATGATATAATAGACTTGCAATCATTATTTGGATGGGAGCTTTGGAATGTGATTTTCTGTCTTTAGGATAGGAGTGTGGAATGTGACTTTCTGTCTTTAGGATGGGAGTGTGGAATGTGACTTTCTGTCTTTAGGATGGGAGCTTTGGATAGTGACTTTCTGTCTTTAGGATGGGAGTGTGGAATGTGACTTTCTGTTTTTAGGATGGGAGCTTTGGAATGTGACTTCCTGTCTTTAGGATGGGAGTGTGGAATGTGACTCCTGTCTTTAGGATGGAAGTGTGGAATGTGACTTTCTGTCTTTAGGATGGGAGTGTGGAATGTGACTTTCTGTCTTTAGGATGGGAGTGTGGAATGTGACTTCCTGTCTTTATGATGGGAGCTTTGGAATGTGACTTTCTGTCTTTAGGATGGGAGTGTGGAATGTGACTTTCTGTCTTTAGGATGGGAGTGTGTAATGTGACTTTCTGTCTTTAGGATGGGAGTGTGGAATGTGACTTTCTGTCTTTAGGATGGGAGCATTGGAATGTGACTTCCTGTCTTTAGGATGGGAGTGTGGAATGTGACTTTCTGTCTTTAGGATGGGAGTGTGGAATATGACTTCCTGTCTTTAGGATGGGAGTGTTGAATGTGACTTCCTGTCTTTAGGATAGGAGTGTGGAATGTGACTTTCTGTCTTTAGGATGGGAGCTTTGGAATGTGACTTCCTGTCTTTAGGATGGGAGTGTGGAATGTGACTTCCTGTTTTTAGGATAGGAGTGTGGAATGTGACTTCCTGTCTTAAGAATGGGAGTGTGGAATGTGAGTTTCTGTTTTTGCAACCTGACTCCCAATTATCAGGATGAGATAATTGAAAGTAAGAATGGGACTGTTAACATTAATTTATACTTCTAATGACTGGAGAGTGGAATCCTGTTAGCTTGGTAATGTGAAACGTAACTTGTCTTGCATGTGGTTGGTTGGATGTGACTTACTAGTTTGGAGAAGGAGATGCAGCAGACAGCACGGTCAAACTCCCCCACCCCTACCACATGGATGGTGTTCAGGCTCACAGAGTCCCAGACACGGATGTGGGGCTGAAACAGATGACGGCAAAATGACCACATTTCTACACATAGGCTTTTAAGATCTTTAGTAATGGCTAAACACCTGTTTCAGAGCACAATACACTGTATTTTGTTACCGTAGCAGTAATAATAGTACACATGCACCGGTTCCCCAAAGACATATGCATTTTTTAAATAGTTTAGATACACATTCTATGAATGAAGATTACTATGCAAAACATGTTGTGTTAAAAGATAAATATAAAACTGAGAATATATGTACATGAAAACATTCTAAAAAGAGGTTACCTTGCTATGTTAGATAGAATATGTATATATACTAATGTATACCTGTTAATTTTAAATTAATTGCCAGAAAAAGCTAAAAAGGTCCTAGACCACTTTCCTTGAGCTGAGGCAGTTGTAACAAGTGTTGGACAACATCCTATTATTTTGGCAGGGGACGAGAACTGACTGATAATTTATAACTTAATATTACTACAAACAGTTTAAAGGGACAACATCCCGTCATATTTCCCCTTCCACATTCTTAGGTTGCTTCTTATAGTTTATCAAAGTTGTCAGATTTTCTGTATAAATAGCTTACAACAGGTATACCAGAATTTGGGTAACCCCCATTCTGCAAATTAAATTTGAAGAATAGCACTCAGATCAGCCACTCAAACTTGGCAAGAGCTACGCAAATTAGTGCAACCACTAATGTGTAATTATTGTCTGCTAGTTTTGAAAACATTTTTTTTTTCTTAATTTGTAACAATATCTAGTTGCTGGTTCCATAGGATCTTTTTTTGGGAATAAAACCCAAATGTCACCTGACTGCGTTATATCATATTATTTTTTAAGGCTGACCATGAAGCCCTAGTTTTAAGAACCATTTCTTATCATCACTTTCTGTTTGTATCAAACAGAAAAAATATATTTTAACATTATAGAAAAATAATATATCATGCTTTTGAAATAATATTGATAAATGAAATCAAGAAATAAACATAGTATATCATGGTGCTTTTATAACTAATACTGGTATATAGAGAGATATATAATGATTGATGCTAGAATTTTCCCAGGATCATGAATACTAATCATGAACATGTAGTATGAATGGGGAAAATTTACCTGGCACGTGTACTTCCACACTGCAAAAGTGGCTGTAGAATAGTGAAGGCCATTCATGTTTTGAGTGGAAATAAAATGCATTATAGCTCCATATACAGGAGTACATATGGTTTGGGGGCATGTGCCCAATTATAGACTATAGTGCTTGAAAAGAAACATTTGTTCAGATTCCTTTTATAGTTGCTTTGACCTTAATTTGTCACCCAGTCATCCCAAAATCAGTAGAGGTATTCCCCCTATCTAAGTTCAGTTAGATTTGATGTTTTGTTCATCCAATAACATCAGAAAGTCATCATTTATAGCTACTGTGACCTTGCCCATAGACTCAGGATATGTATTCCAAAACTTCTTATGGATGTTCCTTTTCCCAAGGGGAATCAGAAATTCAAGCTAGTTTTATATATGATATATCAGGCGCCTAGAAGATAGTTTTCAGAAAGCAGGACTTTCCTAAACCTTCAGTCTATTTATAGCCACTGTGACCTTCACCTTTGACTTAGTGACCACAAAAACAATATGTTTTCCCCCCTGTCTTAGGGGCATCATCCATCTAAATTTGGCATATTTGTCCTATAGCATCTTGAAACTAGCATTTTTGCAAAAAATTACCTTGACCTTTGCCCTAGTAACCCCAAACTCAAAAGGGATCTTCCTCTTTCCAAGGGGCATTATGTCTGCAACTTTGTTTGAGATCTGATGTATCATTCAAGAAATATCATCAATTTTCCATAAAATTTCAGTCTATTTATAACCAGTTACTTTGACCTTTGACCCTAAACTATCGGAAATATTTTCTTGATAAGTTTCAGTCTATTTACACCCTTGGTGCATCATTTACCCAAACACTGGCTTTTCAGATCATGTGTACACTCTATTAGCCAATCCGAGTCCTTGTTACACACACTCTTTGGAATTATAAATATGTACAACAACTGGAAGTCCCCATCAGTTCCACAAAATACCACAATTTCACTGATTGTAAATTTTGCACCACCACAAATCACTTACCCAGTTCTCACGATCCTGAACAGGTATTTCTGTCTTTTTACCAAACTTCTTCAAACATGCAGGAAAACAGTACAAAGAAGGATAAGCAAAATAAAAAACACCATCAAGTGAAAAGTCAATAAAATATAAAATGGAAACTGACTAATTCAGATTCCTCAGAGTTGATGTCAAATTATGCTGTGATCATGCTCTAATATAAGCTAAGTGAGGAAACCATTAAAGCTGGACCTCAGTGATAGGTGAAATCGTGCAACGATAAATACACAATGGTCAGTCTAAATTTATCCATATATATGTACCACTTATACAGCATGCAAATATAGGTTGTTTACATATCAGAGAATGCAATGATTCTTATCACCTAAATCTATTTATACTACAGATCTTTTTTATGATACCCTTCATGTATACAGTTCTGTATACAGTTACTGAGGACTGTAGAACAGTTGGGTATAGTGTCACACTCACTGGATGGAAATTGTTGTATGTATATACAATGTATTGTTGAGTTGTAATACTCTATATATAGATACTGTGAAATATTGAGGTGGATACCCTTCATTTACAGATAAATGTACTGATGTTACAGTACTTTAAGTTAATATCCTTCGCATATAAATACTGTCAAGAAGTATTGGGTCGAGTAATAGAGTAATGTAGTGGGTCAGATTATTACCCTCCGTCTATACTGTTGTATGATGTAGTTGATTATACAGATACTGTGGAATATTGAGCTGGATACTCACTATGTATAGAAAATGTCGTATGATGAGGTGGATTATACCTTCCATATAAATGGAGATATACTATCCTCCCTATACAGATATTGTGGAATGTTGAATTGGATACACTCAATCTATATATAGATACATTTGTACATGTAATGTGGATCGTTGAGGTGCATTATACCTTCTGTGTAAATTAAGATATACTATTCTCCCTAATAGACAGATATAGTGGAATGTTGAAATGGATACACTCGATCTATATATAGATACATTGCACATGTAATGTGGATTGTTGAAGTGGATTCTGGCCATAAAACTGGGGGAGTGGAGGATTATCCAACTAAATATTCACAGCATAAATCAATATCAAAATGTACATAATACATCTATATATGATAACATATAAATAATTTAGAATGTTTAGACAGATAATCTTGCTGAATTGTTCAGAAGCACTTGTACATTTTTTCAATTACTTGCACATCTATAGCAATCAAATTCACCAAAATCTCCAGAGAAGACAACATCAAAAGGAAAATTGCAGTTTTGGAATAAAGCACCATATATAAAGCCTCCACAATGTTTAAACAAAAGGACTATGTGAACAGACAGCAGAGCAGCGTACCTTGCCTTCCACACGGCTGTGGCCCGCCACCTGTCCAGACGCTACCTTGATCTTGTCAGGGTGAATCGCCAAGCTTCAAACAAAGATTCAAACCATTTCCAATCTCAATGGAAGAATGATATTGCCACAGTGTCTTCTTTCATTTTTAAAGGAGAATATTTTCTCACCTTGTCCAACAATTATTTGTATAGTGTGCGACATACTTAATGCCATCTGCATCATATGCATGGGTTAACTTGATGGTGTAAACATTGAGATTGACCACCAGATCAAATGATACTGGCCTTTTGTAATTGATTTTTTTAATTGTTTTCTTGATTTATTTGTGATGTCAAAATGACTAAAATAAGAAATTCAAGTAATTGTATTTTATCCTAATTTTGATGTGAATACATATATTAAGAAAAACAATAGCTTTAATTGGGGGCTTGTTCTTTGCAAATTAATTGGGTGTCAATTTGAATAGGATATGCTGGTTGTATGGGACGCCCTGTTCTCCTACCATTTGACATCGTCTGTGTGACCGACGTAGTGTCTTTGCGTGTTTTCCTCTATGTTGTGAAGGACGACAACTGCTGCCGAGAAATACACCATCTCTCCTGTCGGCAGGTAGTACAGGTTGGATCGGCAGTCACGTCCACGGTAACCATAGCTATGATCGTCAAGGAATCACAAACAAAATACAACCTTAAAAGGAACTACAGTCCATCAGACCAATGTAAAGATATTTTATTATACAGTAAATTGTAGAATTAAAATAAGTGTATCTGGTAATAAGTGTTTGGACAAATGAATATGACCGAGTTGTTACCTGTAGCAACATTCAATACAGTGTATTTCTGTATACAAAGGTGGTGTAAGATACAAGAAGTCTAAATCATGGCATTAAATAACAAAATATACAGACAACATGGGACTTATATGTTGTAGATACATTTATTATAGAATTATGTTGTTTTGATCCACAATAAAAAATCAATTGTCTACTATTTGTGGGGGTTTCATCATTGTTAGTGACATGATCAATTGAAAAGTGTCTTATGAACATAATGCTAAAGTCAAGGATACACCCACTCCAGGCGGAGTTTTTCATCAGGAGCATCACTGATCCTGGAGATGTCATACTCTGTGATGGAGGTTGGGCAGTACAGGTTTACTGGGCGACCGCGCAGGTAGATCTTCAGGTAACCCTCATCTGTAACGATATAGTGTAACACAACAAATGAAATCCTCTATTGTGAAACTGGGGTTACAATAATTTTCCAGATGACTTTGTGATTCTAAGACACAAGGACAGAATATTTTTCATTGTTACCAATTTATAATGTGACCACTCAGGGATAGCAGTCCTGTATTTTCAGATTTGAGAATGTATTAATCAGTTGTTTTGCTGTTACAAATTGGGTTTATTGTTGATGTAAAACTGCAGCCAATATTAATTAAAACAGATAATTTGTGTCGGTAAAATCACCAACAGACATCTGTAAGTCTTAAACTATAGGGGGTTATCTATATTCTAATCAATTTTGTTATTATCTGACATCTAAATTTTCTATAAATCACCAAATTTAAGCCTGTTTAACATCTTGTCAGTCTGTTGTAAAAACTATTTTTATCAACCTATTTAATTCCTTGTAACACAAAAAAATAAATTCTAATTATACAAGGGGTATCTTCTGCAGATGAAGATTTACAAAGGAATGATATATGCTTTCTCAATGCACAACAACAATAAGAACGTCGTTCATGACCATATATCTCTGTGTTTAATTATCAATTTTCCACTGCCATTACCAGGATAGGTATTAGGCTATGAACCTTAAAAGAAGAATTTCGGTGAGACTTATCAGTACAGGACCATTGTGGAGTGCTTTATGGGATATATTTTCTTGTATAGCTCATTAATTTCTTCTTCATGTTAATGCTAGAGTAAAATTGAAATCGAAAACCAAAAGTTGCACTTGAAAGTCCCTCGAAAATAATCTATGAAAATGATTGTATTTGAAAAATAAGCTTCAAGAGTTCTTCTATACTTGAGAGTAAAGGTTAAGCTTGATAAAAAATGTTGAAACAATGATATCAAAATGATACAGAGGATAAAACAACAAAAAATTCACTACAGACTTTGAGCCCTAAAATGCCCTTAATACCTGTATCCAAGATCAGTATAGAAATGTTTTCAGCATGTATTTTTTCATAATCTTCATGAAAGTATTTTGACCATTATTTTTCCACATCCAGCAAGAGTACCGTATTTTCCGGGGTATAAGTCGCACCGTTGTATAGACCGCATAGTCAGTTGTATAGCCTTCATTCACGTATA